>RHGI01000001.1:600000-866329 GCA_005281525.1 Taphrina communis | reverse complement strand
TCTGAGCTTGACTCGTGCTCCCGCGCAGGCGACAATACATCAGTGATAGAAGACGCGCGAGATGACATTGGCTCATTCAAAGTCTCATATAACATTCATTTGTCATCATCACTATAAATCCACCGGCATGCACCGTAATAACGGAAATAGGCCGGTCAGATACGGTCGGTAGCCGGTGCAACCAATTGACCGTACCGGGGTCGGGCCGCAATCTTTGTTTGTTTACATACACGTGGACCGTAATGTCACGGCCCGGCTCGGTGAGCTTACCGTAACAGTACGGCCCGGTACGGTGAGACGACCGTACCGAGCCGTGACATTACGGCCCGGTAGCCATGTTTATGCATAATGCTGCAGGCCTGTATGAAAGAATTTGATAGAGCCGCCTACAAGCATAAAGAGTCCCTTACGCTGTTGTTGATGCTCAAGATTAGTAGATATTCCCCAGAAGGCCAGTAGTTGTGCATAAGCTTTACCTAGCTCAATACCCCAAGCTACATTTTCAGGCCAATCCAAAAACAAATGACCCTCCCGCATCAATCGTGTATCATCAAAAACATCTTGGATACTGAACGGCAGAGAGTAGTTGCAGAATAACAAATTCTTTTGTGTGTATTCTTCAAGTGCTAAGATTTGCGAGAGAATCATAGCGGACCAGTCTTTGAGGTAAAGAGCAGTACTATCAATTAACAAGCCTTCCTTGTTATCACCGTTGATGAATTGTAGATCTAAGACCTTTGATCCGTTGTCTTGCAATGCCTTGCCTTTACTGATTGCAGCTGCAAGCCAGCTAAATACTCCCTTGCAGTAGCCACCAGTAGAGAGCCACTCCCGATGCTCTTTCAATAGAACATCGTGTAACAATTGATTGAAGACAAGCGTATTATTTGTAGTCTCAAGTGTGTGAATAGGTAAGTACTTGAGGTGGAAGTTACTGATAAAAAACAGTCTAAGAGAGTATTTGATACGTGCCCAAAGTGGTGTGCATTGGTTTGCTGTCTTAATAACTTGCCGCTTGGTATCAACCATAGTAGCGACCAAGAAGCAAGCCACTGGACTTTGAAATGTATTGGCAAAGACGTTTTGAGTTATAAGTCTTGACATGATCTGGTGGACCGCTAGACTTGTTGTACTAGTACTGGTGGAGGCTTTAAGCTCGATCAATAGAGTTTGCAAGGTGGAGTCAATCTGAACGTCATAAATCTCCATGAGATTTCTATCAACAAGACGAAAGAAGAATAGAAACATTCTTGTGAAGATTGACATGTAGCTCTGAATTGATGTTGACATGAGTTGCTGAAAAGGCTCTGTCATAAGTAATGTACTCAGCTCCACTGCCTGGTTGCTCTTGACAATCTTTGCTAGCGCCAATGTTTGGTAGAGATCGACAATATCTAGTGCATATAAATATGCATTTTTGATCAATGCTAAGACACTTGTATACTTGTTCTCAGATGGTTGAAGTGACTCCGTAAGCTGTCCATACTCAACAAGTCTATCCTCTGGCAAATGTTTCTGAGCTCCAGTAATCCGTAGCCAAGGAAGATTATCATTTATTTTGTGGACGGCATTATGTCTTGGTGGCTGAAGTTGGTCGTGATTCTCTACAATTTGAAGGAGAAGTTCATCAAACGTTGTTTTTTCTGCTAAAGTCTCAGTTGCTAGGAGATTTTGAACTGTTGGTAGAATAAAAATTGGATTGTCTTCGTTACTTTTGTGAGAGAAGAATCGTTGAAAGTTTACCATTGTAAGATATTCTTGATGATTGTCTTTGGTATTGCTACGGTGCTCAAGTTGTATATGTCTAGTCATTTGCTGTAGAGCAGATTCTCCTGCAAAAACAACTTGATGTAGGTTACACACAAGACCTTTCTCAATCAACAGAAATGGAAGAGGAAGATCCTCTGCATCGGGCAAAATGATTGGATTGTCGTTGACAAAGAAGTTGATTGCCTGCTCAACCTCTGCTCAAGATGATTTGGTTGCCATAAAGTGAGGCTTGTTATAGATATGCCGTGCAATCATCGTTGGATTGTAGCACATTTGACACAGTGTACAATTGAAGACATTGAACTGCTTGTACCATGTGAAATTCACTTCAGCAAGAATTGCCATTGCAGCTTGTTCGTTCAATTCAATATAGTCAGACATTCCCTATTTCCAGTTAGTATCACTTTTGCCAACATCTAAAAAGGGTCATACTGTGGTCTACAAGTTTTTACTTGCTTTTTATACTTGAAATTGAAGTGTAAAGAAGATCTAAAAGATGCTGTCGTCTTATATCTCTGTAAGACAATAGTGTAAAATTCTTTCACGGCACAAAGTAACCTGAAACATAAATAGATTACCATATATATTGCACTAAGTTGCCGTGTAACAGCGTACAATGGGTGTTTCATGTATTATGGTCAAGTGATACCGTTGGAGACCGGACTTAGATGAACTAGTAGCAGGGCATTGTATATTATACCATATGTACAAGCTTTATAAATGTCTAAGGACATTGCGTAAAGCTGTAGTGCAATACAAGGATCAGATCAATTTGACTTTAATATCCTGCCGCTAATTAGAGTGGCATCTAGCACGAACGGCTATACTACTAAAGTATAAGGGCTGTGACCTTCACGCAATGTAGAAGCTAGTAATATTTTGATGTTAGCATGTTAAGAAGTGGTATAGACGTCTAGATAACAATTTTCTGCGTCAGCAAATGCTAGGGTTCAAATGTAAACGTCTACAACATTTTCACCTTGCCAAACGGCGCAATTAATTATGACCGTCTACATGGAATTTGAGCTCTATATGACCACAGAGTCAAAATAACAATAAGCTCTTGATGGCAGCATATCTAAATGAAGTATGAACGTCAAAGTAGCAAGTTTCTGCGTTGCCAAAAGCTTAAAGCAAGGTGTAGACGTCGACGACATATATATTTTCAATAATTCTGTACAAAAATTACGTGCACGTGCATGAATCTAAAATAAAGAAAATAGAAGTAGCTCTTGCGCAACAACAAGTAGTGAAAAGATGAATCTGATGATATAGAGACCTAGAGACGGGCATACTACATACATCTGTCTAATTTTTATCATCCTACCGTATTATGCAAGGCCGTTGACGTCGGCGATAAATCGCGACGTCTAAAACGGCCTTGCATAATACTAGTCGACGTCGAATTCGTGTACCTTTGAGAGGGTCCCTCACCAGCGTCGCTAGACTACAAATTTCATTGGTTTCTTGGAAAAAATTGGGCACACGTGCGCGTGCCAGAGATAGATAAAATAGAAGTAGCTATAGCGTCATGAAAAGCTTGTGAGAGGGTACAAGAATTAGTATACGTGTAGTACACGTCTATAGCTATATTCTATTAAAATTTGAGCTCAAATTGATCAAATTTCAGCCCACCAACGTCAGAGGTAATTTGCGACGTCTAAAACAGCCTTGCATAATACTAGTTGAACTGCGAGCGATAGTTGCGAGCCAACTGCTTGTTCCATGTCGTGCCAAAATTCGTCAAATGTTGAGATAAGAGCGATATCGCCAGTCTGGTTCTTTCCAAAAATCATGCCAACAGCTTGTAGGGTCTTACCATCTGTCGCTGAGCGAACCACAGGACCTGAGTCGCCTTTGTCAACAAAACCGTGCTATCCGACTGATACTTTAGTGACAAACATCTTAGTCCGGTCATCAGCATGAAACCATGCATGTGCCAGGTGTTCATTCAATACTCCGATTGTTTTGTTAGTGATCGCACCGACTTTCAGGAGAGTTTGACCGAACGATAGGCTCTCGCTTATCGAAACACTCGAGATAGATACTTCACCGTCATACTTGGCCCAACTTGTGGAACGCAAACCTAACTCCGCTGCTGCAAATTTGACCTTATTCTCAAAAACTTTCTCTACAGGCACTGCTTCGAACAAGCTCCAGTCCCTAGGTCGTCCATCTCCCCTCACAAGAGTCGACATGCGATGATGTCCGAGGAGAGTGTCTGCGAAGAGCGGCAATGGTCAGGCAAATTTCGCTTCCCCGAGCAACTGCCAAAACTTGATACCAGCCTGATCCCAAGCCGACGGTGAGTGGATGATCACTGATGCCAGTAGTCAGTAGATGCGTTACAAATGGATGCGAGCTGATCGTACTGTGTATCGTCGAGGCGATCTCGTGACTGTTTTGCACCTTGTGTAGTTGCTGAGCTGTCTAGTCACGATGTATCAGGCAACAAAGTTGTGCTGCTGGTGTGCGATATCTCTCCATGACGATGGCGATGATTGTGTGAATGAAGATGATCGTTGCCTGGGATCCCTGTCGCGCTCCTCACACAGTACTCACGACTTCGTAGTCATATATCTATGTTAGTCCTGTCTACCTCAGAGACCTTGATCAAGCTCGATACCGACGCACAAATGAAAAAGATTCCGTTGGTGGAGTGAACTTGTCTGCATTCGAGCCAACGTTATTTCGAGTCGATTGGCACCTGTTCACGAAGCGGCCAGGAGTCGTGCATATCTGTATCCTTTGTTTCTCGGGCAATCAAATAGGATTTTAACAACTTTTTCTTTGTCGCTGTCATTGAGCCGCCCGAATGCACCTGCATTCAATTCTCTAGTGAATTTGTCGTAGGCGGTGTACAAACTGGTGCTCTTGTCTGTACGAAGGTGACTTCTAATGCTTAGTCGTTCTTGTAAGACACATGTATAAACAGCTGAGACAGCCAAGCTGAACGACTTAAAGCTACTATCATAGTGAGAAGACTTTGATTGCGACAAACCTTCTTATCGCGAAGTGGGTACGCGAATCGGATATGTCCGTTGGTAGGAATCCTTACAATCGTGGCAAATGATTAACAATCAATGATGGATGCACTTTGACAGCTGTTGAGGAGCTGCGTTGTTACATTGAGTTACATGCGTGATGGCCATGTCGGCGAGAGTTGTCCCACGTAGATTGTATATGTGCAAGAGACTACTGCCGCTCTTTGGCCGAGTTGTCGAGTTGTCGAGTAGTCCTCTCAGCCCCAAGAGACCTGCAGCAGCTGGCGAGATCGTGAAAGCATAATAGACTGTGGTATTCAAGTCTTCTGCATCAGTACATCAACGAAGAGCAGAAGAACTTGGTATACAAATATCCTAAATCGAAATCGTAGTATAGTCCCCAAAATTCAGTGTTGACTTTTTACCCTGTCGTTGGTGAATGCAAGGCATTCTACATTTGTGAATGATCGCGTTGCAGAACGACCTATTGAATGCTTTATGAGTCCATCCAGGCAATAGCTTCGTTTACTACAGATCTTTGAGCGATATGTCATCAGACAGACAATCATTGTATATGTGCGCATGGATTGTCGTCTTTGTCAATGACAAACACGCTCGGTACGAGCGAATTGGCTTACCCTGTCATAACATGCAACCAAGCTGGGTTTCTTCTTGACGTGGAGTTGTCTCTCAATGGTTATGACCGACGTGCGACAAGTTGTTGACGGATAGAAGTGGCGATCACGCAATGAGAAGCTTTTTGAAGTGTATTAGACCGCATACCCTATAGGTTTAAAATTTGATGGTTAACGGATTCTGTCGGAAAATTGCTAAATTCGAGCCAATTTGAGGCGCCAGCACGGCACAAATGTCGCAGTGTAAACAGAACAACATTATATATGGCTAGGTAGTGCTGCAACGTATTGCAGTAGATGTTGTCCTTTTGTTTATCCACGTTCAAGCTTGCGGATCAGACTTCTGATCTGCCGCATGAACTGCCGTGTAAGATCGTCGCAACCATGCCTTGCAACTGTATCTATGTATTCTGATGCGTTATATTCGCCAAATGTGACTCGAGCTCCCCACTTGCCCAGGTCAATCAAAAGCGGGAGACCATCGTACAAGACGACATTGCGAAGCGGTATACCGTGTCGATGAACACGGAAACAAGATACGAATTTTGGGCTGATCGAGATAATCTTCAGCAGCTTGTGCTTGAAATCCGATTCTAGCTGTTCAAGGTCGTTCAAGCGCTCTATGCGTCCGAGACGCACTCCGACCTCTTTCATGACTAGTATCCGTGCACTGACCATAGTTCCTGGTTGTCTTCGTGGACCAGCTTCGCGACCATCATACATGTCATATTTTCTGCAATCATCATCAACATGACATACGAGCGAGCATTGTACATAATTCAGAATGGTTGGTATGCAGTCCCCTTGTACACTGGAGAGTAGCTTGTATACCCGAGCCTCTTTACTGGTCTCCCTCCAAGCGTCTCTATCACAGTCAAAGCAGACTTTTATTGCACATTCACTGATTTCTGGATAATAATCTGTGGTCAAAGCGTAACAATTTCCACCTGTGCCGCTTCCGAGTACACGTAGGTTGATGGACGGCGATGAACAACGAGCCAATAAGCTGTATAAAGGATCTTCATTTGTGATTTCTCGAGGTTGCAGACGGCTGGCTGCTGCTACGAGCTCTTTAGAGATGCCCGTAGTCTTGTCTTCGCTCATATTGGCTGACTTGCAATCACTAGTTTGCGGCAGTTTCAGCTTCGATGTCCATTTATATACATAATCTTGCGAGGTTCTGTCTCAATTCTGCGTCAGTAATTTCACGATTGAAGAACGATATTGCTACGAAATGAACACGGAATTGACACGCGGAATACCACAAAATCATTGCTCTTCGAGTAATCTTTAGTCGATATCATGACAAGATTGTGACAAATGTACATTTGTAGTCAATTCCATTCCGTGATCGATTGTACCCGTGGCTTGTGCTCAAAACTCGTCATCGCGGACATATTGCTACCGTATACAGCCGTAGAGTTCTATGAATAGGCCTACAGCTCAAGGAAGATTAGAGACACTGCTGAAATGTGTCGAGTCGTTAGTCTCTGTGTTTGTTGTGATCTCTGCAGGACTCACGTCATTGTCGGCGATGCCGTACTCGAAGTGGTGGAAGATCCTTTTTCAGGACGACTCAAGTGCTGCTGCGACTTGAAAAATAAAGGGAATCTGTGCTGGACAATCAAGAAAGGAAACTTGATGAAAAGTTGGAAGAGGTCAAAGGGCCACCCACCATAGATGCAGATGTTGTTCACGCGTAGAGACCATTCCTGGCGACGAGGTGGGTGAGGCTGTGAAGATTGATATGACTGAAGACTGAGCAGATACGAAGACAAAACATTTGAAGTCTAACATACCAAGCTCGCTTGAGATGCAACCAAGTGAGAAGAAATAAGAGCTTATTAGCAACAAACTTGATATAGTGGTGATTGATATTATATAGAACATGCTTGATGGATAACTGCTCTCGAGCTCGTTGGACTTATGCGTTGAGGCTCGTCCGGATCGTGTCCCGAAGTGTGGAGAATTCGGTTTTGTGTGTGCATACAAGCAAGGGAATGCCTATACCGAGGTTGAGTGTCATGTGCGGATGTCTAAATTGCGTTAAAACCAGAGCGAGGGCGGCTGATCCGAACACAATGTGTGAAGCCAGATTCCTTTTGAACGAGATTCCTAGAATATTGACGGGAATGGCAATCATAAGAAAGACCATGAAGTTAGCCACAAGCACAAGTCTCAATTGTCTTCAGACGTCCAACGGAGTAATGAGAAATCCACAGGGTGATGAGAAATATCCATAAGGACTCAAGAACCGATACCGGTGTCATCAACACATGTTTAAGAGCAGCGAAACCCTTTCGATGTTGTTAAAGACAGAGTCTTCGGAGTCGTCACCAGTCTGACATACATTTGTCGGTACATCCTCCACTAACTCATTGTTGTCATCAGTATTTGTATAGCATTGCGAGAAAAACTCACCCCTGTGTCAAAGCCATGTCTAGCCCATCGCCGTACGTCCTGCGTCTGTCAATCTTCTCGTAAAGTGGCAGCTTGAGATATGCGTACTCTGTCACGACAAGTGCTTGGGCAGCTTGACTGACAAGATCACAGAGTATGGTAAGTAAAGAGGAGAAGAGGAGGGGAAAAGACAGGAAGAGAGTTGATCGACAAGGACGGAGAAGTTCTCGGCCAGAGCAGAGAAGGAATGATCAGTAAAAGACTGCTGGGTGTGCCTGTAATCAGCTGCTCTTGTCTCGAGATCACGATAAAGCAAGAGCTGGCCGCAAAGGAGGGCTACGAACAGACAAGACAGCTGGCCATGGGAGAGATAGAAAGCAGAGCAGGTGTGCGAGCCAGCGTGAGTGAGTGAGTGAGTGAGTGATGGCAGAAGGCTCAGGTTGCAGTCTTTATTTTGATTAATTATTGGCTGCCATTCAGCGTGCTCGTGTCCACTCATGATCACCAGCCATTTCACATGCAGCTGCTGAGCCACTTGCAGCAGGAGCGCTAGCAGACAGACGTCCATGGAAGGGGCAAAAACTGTCTCGAACACATCACTCATCCATGACCTTGGAGGTACGGCTGAAGCACAACAGCTAGACATGCAGGTTTCCATCTGCTGTTGTTGGCCGTAAGCTCGAACGATCCTCAACAGAAAATCTATCATTATGGCACCCGCATACACAAGTATACCATTGAATTAGAAAGACCTCATGGTCAATGAGGCATCAGTCAGATAAATGACAGTTCGTACTCTATAGCTACAAGCACGCTACAGCTGACTGATGAGTTGAATGTGGTAGTCGGCCGCATCTGCTGCTTGGCAGGGAGGCGTTCATGAAATGTACTTGCGTTAATCACTAGACGCTTTGCAGCCGCCTTCGCACACAACCTCGAAAGTCACATCCGAGGTGTCCGGGTAAACGTGATCTACAGACTGCACTCATCTGCACTCCGTGGTCTTGCTGCTCGCCAGAGCCTCAATCTAGATTGATGCCCTTTGTTTGGTTGGGCGGCTGAAGAGCTATTCAACGGTCAATGCCCGAGCCGTTTTACAGTAGGAAGCCTCAGCTACTACCCGAGGACTACAGCAGAGGGCCCCGAAAGATTCTCGGGATCACGGCACACACGCCGACAAGGTATGTTATTCTGCAGGAAATGGATGTTCGAGACCTGACCCTTCATTACATTTTTGCTGCATGTGACCATGACGCTCGAATGTGCGCTTGCTGATCTCGAGACGCTGAGAACCAGTCAATCTGCCTTTTGCAGATTTCGTTCTCACTGATTATCTCTTGCCATTGTCCGAGAATTATTTCGACATGACAGCGGCAAAGCGCGAACGCTTGCATGGCTGACGTGATAATCTTATTCATCTGATCCAAATTGCGATCCATTCTCCGCTAAATATTTCGTTTCTTCTGTAGTCAATGTGCCCCCATTGGTGGTCACACGATGCGGGTATCGACCGAAACGCTTGATGAGATTGTAGTGATCTCGTTGAATGTCAAAGTACACATCCGTCATACTGATCTGAGTCTTGTCATGATGTGGTACACGTGACATGAAATCTGTCCAGATAGACATGCCTCTAAGATGCCTCGCCCTGTCTTCGGAGTGCTCGAAAGGCAGCAAGACAAAGGCTAGATGCACCCAGTCGTCATTCTTGTGCCACTGTTTCCTGATATAGTGATCAGTCAACCTCTGCCCTCGAGGATCGCACTTGGTATACACGTCCTTGGCCTGCTTGCCCCGCCAGATATTGCGACTATACTGGTCCAGCAACAGGATACCAGCGAGTACTGTGTCGCGCGAGTCAGAGCTCTCGACAGCCTGGAAACCACTTTCGTCTTCAATCAAAGCATTGATGAAGGACTCATATTCGCGACATTGATCGTCAAACGCCGGATCTCTCATGAAGTATGCTTCGCGGAAGTTCTTGGTCGCGAGTCTATCGAACCATAGAGACAGGATGCTTTTATACGGCAATGATTCGAGCTTCCTAGACATCCTTGAGTCCCTCACCAGTCGTGTCGATCTGTTTCGATCAGACCTCCGTCGAACAGCGAACGTAGCTCAAGCTTTGTGCACTTCCAGATGCCGTTCGGTGCATGCCAAAAGTGTAGAAGGAGCTTGGAACATCTTCGTTGTCCATTTCAGGAAGTCGATCCCGTGTTGGCCACAGATGATCAGAAAATTGAAATCAATGATCACGCAGACAAACTTCCGGTACGTGAAAATGACTTCGTATCGGGCGAGTCATCTGTCTGCAAAGGACACTGCAAGCTTTGGACGTAAGCGCATCATCCTGGAGATGGGTATGAACGGGGACTGGGAAATCAAATAGTCTAAAAGTTTTTGCATTCAGTTGTTCCATGCTACTCAGGGTGAAGCACTCGGATGGAACTCTGCTTCTGACCCCGATGCATTGTCATAGCCTAGTCGGAAACGAACGAGCGGGTGACTCGGCAGTCCTGTCTCTCGACGACCGTCGCACTACAGTTGTCATCCGTATAACAAAACTCGGTCACTGATGGAGGGTACTGGTTCGGGTGGTAGGAATAGACAATTTCCAGCTGGATGCGATCCTTCCAAATCTTGGCTCGGACTGTGCCGTCAGTAACATACTGACAGCTTCTGCTGAATGCTGGCTTCTTGGAACAATATTGTGGATTTTTCCACCTCATTGTCGCTATCATTGGATTGCCTACAGTGAACGTGGGCCCAGCAAACCTCACCTTATCGTCATTCGAATAGAAATGGACATATCGTTCATCAAGCACCTCCGCATGAATCGAAGTTGAGACTTTCGATGTCTCCTTTGGACATGTGTATTCGAAAGTGAGAAACTTGGACGCTGGAGGTGGATTGTAGCCCGCTAAGGCAACAAAAGCTCTTTTCACGATTGTGTCACCAAGACCAGAAGCAGCAGCCATTGTATCAATCTTGGTTGATGCTTGCCAGATCGTTTCGGTTGTCGAAGCCGCGCTCGCAATGAGTGACAGGTACAGGGTCAGAACAGGAATCACACTCGTAATGCGCTGCAAAGTTAGTCCGCGGAATGTTGAAGCCCCGAAGTTGTTACCATTTGATAGTCGTTAGAAAGTTGAGATTCAATAATTACTTGGAGGTGGTCAAGTATCATTAGGAAGGAGAGCTGTTTATATATCTTCCATGGAGGGGCCCGATTTGCAAACTATCGCAAAAGCAGTTCGGCCAACAACACAACAGTGCATTGACGAATCCCGGTGTACACAGGAATATTGGAGGTCGATCATGTCTCAAAATCAGAAATAACCATGTCGGGGATCCGAGCTCGGGTCCTGACATATCTGATTACCCGCGGAGAGCCCTTGAAGCTGAAGCAATATATGACGAACCCGCAATCGCAAGTGTTTCAACCGCCGTTTGAAGAAAGGGGTACAGCAATCATGATAACAGTCGCTATGTGGAATAATGTCGAAATTGGTTCATACTCTTATCTTGAGTACTGATCATTGGGGGATGGATGTTTTGTTCAGCATCGGGCGACTGAGCGAAAATATCCCAGGTTCCACATGAAGCACGCACTATGCATATCCGATTCAGTATTAGATGCCGACAAGACAATCAAAGACTTTCCGCTACAGTCGTGCTCGTCGTGTAACCTGTCGTGAAAATTGGAGTATTCCCAAATACGTCAAATGACAGTTCAAAATGAATGCAGAATCGATGGATTGCTCGCAAGTGTGGAAATCTGCTGCTTCAAGGATTTGACAGCTAAGCTATGAGACTGCCTGCAGACTCAATGCAGCGGTTCGAGTTGTGTCTGAAATCGTTGAGGACGGAATACTCTTGTGAATAGTGCTTATACGTTCGACGCCCTTACTGAGCAAGGGTGAGCATTATCTCCCGCGACGGGTGTTCTGCACTGAGCATCGGTGAAGCAGAATTCGGTCACTCTTGGGCCAAATTTGTTCGGACCATCGACACGATTGAATTCGAGCCCGATGTGAGCTCGCTCGATGTTGGCGAGAGCCGTGGCCTGAATGTCATAGTGGCAGAATACGGCACCCTTTCTATCACAGCTAGAAATTCGCTTGAATATGGCGGTGGATCGCATCGGACTGCCTGCCGTGAATGTAGTCGGCCCCCAAGCCTTGACGGTATTATCGGGCGAAGTGAACACGACTGTTTCTCCACCTCTGACTGAGGCAGCGATGGTGAATGTATCTCTTGAAGCCAGTCTGGGACAAGTGTAGTCCATCACAAAACTAGCCCTGCCCGGTGGCGGGTTCCAGCCCTGCAGTGGATGTATCATCGCTCTCTTCTCTACTGCTTGATCGTATTCAGCGATGCTTTCAGCGACATCCAAAGTCGTCGACTCTGCTGCGGTCGTGGCTCCCCCAGTCGCTGGGATCGCAGTAGCGAGACCGCCAAGAGCGTAAAGTGTCAGAGCAGGCACTACCAAGGAGAAATGCTACGACATAAGTTACAATTTCGCTGGATTTAGTGGCATCTACCATTGGTAAAGCTTGAAGTCAAGTGTCAGTGGTCCAGTGTGTTTCGTTGGCTGCGACAAGAACTTTATATACCTCGAGCATCTGGACGCAATTACAGCTATTCTACGAACTCATGCTTCAACCATGTGTAACAACACACGCATCTTCATGCGATCAAAGAGTGCCTCACATTGAGTCGCTACACATTGGGCACAATGATATAGAGTGCTATGACACCACTGAGAAGTCGTGCCCTGTTTGCATGGTTTCATATTTTGCATTTTGTCCATATGGTGAGCACGTTGAGCGGAATTGACAGAGAAGACTTGCGGGTAACAATCTATCTGCAACGACACCGGTCCATATCTGATTCTGTCTCGCAAAAACCTCGACAGGTCATAATGTTGTTGCAACAATGACTTTCAGGCATGCAAGTCCAGATACCATACAACTATCGGACGCGCTAAACCATTCTCGGTCCTGAGAGACCAGCATCATGTCGTATTCACTCAAGAATAGTACAGGATTGAGCTGTGGTCATATTCTAAGCATGTGAGATCATGTCTAGCAATTGAGATACTGGTGCAGAGCTCGATAACCGCCTTAAGCATCACGATAGCTAGCTATCGCTAGAGGAATAATGCATATGAATTAGTTCAGCAATTCTGTGGAAACAAGCACTGCTGCAAATGGCTGAGCTCCTCCTAGCACTTTTCGATTCGGGGTCTACTCCACAAATGCTTTGACTCGAGTTGTTGCGTGTTACTTGTGTACTTGTTCGAGTATTCGAATACAATAATTTGTTATAACACTCGAGGACAAAGATTGAGCAGAGTGGATTCATTGTGCGATGAAGCTGCGACAGCTTCTTGGTGTTGAAAGGGACTGATGCGCAGAGGCTTGTCTCATGTCTCGCGAGGGCGATGAGAATCGGGCAGAAAGACCTCGTCGAGTACGATCCAAGAACGGGTGCTTGACTTGTCGTCGACGGCGCGTTCGGTGCGATGAACAGCGACCTCAATGCCAGCACTGCATCAGGCTCGACTTGCGATGTGCCTGGCGCACGGTTTCCTCCTCGGCCACATCTTCTAGAGCGTATGACAATTCAATGCAGAGCGCCGCGTCGTCTTCCTCACCACCAACAATCGCAACGACAGCCATGACAACAACTTTCGAAAACCCGAGCAGCACGCTGGACTTTTGGGATTTCAATGATCTCATTTGGCAAGACACATCTGCACTACAGATGAATTCAACGGCATGGATGCCTCGAGAGGCTTCCCTTGGGTCCAACTTGCACAACGGCATGACAGACTCCACGACCTCAAATCCACATGCAGGCTCATTGCCGTTGAATCAAACATCGCCTGCGTCTTCGACCGATACTGGACATGCGTTGGTAGAGAATTTCCTTGAGTCTGTGGCACCACCGATTCTGGCTGCAGTCGAGTTTGGTCCGCGGTGGACATCGACAAAGTTGCTCTTTGCCTCGTTAGCCAGTGCTTCAAACATGGTCCGGTATGCCATTATGGCCTATTCTACTCTACAACAAGGCGATCCAGACTTGAGCGTTTGGCAACGACATAAAGTATACTATGAGAAAGCTGCGAGGTCCTTTGCATCATACATGAATGACATCAAGCAGTCTCGCACCAATCCTTTCAACGACTTGCAATTTCCGTTGGCCACATCTTTCTTTCTTGCGTATAATGCACTTCTGACAAATCGTGTTGAGGAGGCGCAGTCCGTTCTCAAGGATGCCGCGACACTGGTTCATACATTTCATTCAGAGTCATTTTCATTGTCTGAGAAGCGCCTGTTTTCATGGGTCAGGCTTGTAGATGCTCGTGCGTGTTTAGCTGGCGGAGAAGGAGCTTTTCTCAATGAGACCGATAGTGAAGCATTTTCGCCGGACGCGCATCCGAAAGACGAATTGCTCATCAGCAGCATGGTATCATCCCAGAATATGGACACACAAATTGAGGAAGTTCTCTTCGATGTACTGCATTCGCCCGGCCTGATCTTTTACCAACGTGTACAGTCTATCATGGCACGAGTCAGTAAGATCGATCCTTGGCATCGCACACGAGGCACAGTAGCAGATGAGACGGAGGTAATGAAGATCGCAGAAGACATCAAGCGGGATCTCGATGAACTTGGAGGTGCACGACCGTCTCTAACAGATCACGCCGTCTCTGGCAGACTATCTGTACGACACTTAGGTTGGAGCATCGCTGTCGCTATCACACATATCTATCGCCTCTACTGGGCAAACTACGAGGCTGCATTCATCCATTTGCATCGTGTAGCACACAAGCATTTGCCCGCTACCAAGGAGGTGTCGAGGGCAAAGACCACCATCAAGACAATTGCACGTCTTTTGCAGCAAGAAGATGACCGACCACTTCCAGTCAACTTCATATGGCCGCTTCTAATGGCTTGCTGTGAAGAAGATACCGCAGAAGAACGAAATTGGATGATTGGTGCCATAAGAAGTATGCAAAGTGGAACTTCCAATGCCAAACCTATAGCGGATGTGCTTGAAGAGGTCCATCGACGACAAGACGCAACTGGACAACGCGTCGATGTCAGACAGACGTCCATGGATTTATTTAATATGTCATTTGCAGTCTTTTGACACGCACGACTCCGTTCATATGTACTTAATTTCTGTGAATATGTATTTAATGATGACTACGTACATCAAGGAGAAATAAACAATTCTTCAACCCATCTCTGACTAGCTCATGTGTAGACTCAAACAGCCTCGACATGGGTGCTGAATTCTTTGCCATCGATACTTCCGTGAACAATGCCATCCGGACCAATCTCCTTGACATAACTGCTTCCAGGCTTGACGAAGCCAAAGAGTTCGTCCATCTGGTCAATGCGAAGTCCTTTGGTCTCGTGGATGAAGAAGTATGCATATACAGTCGCTCCGAGCAGCATGCTTGCGAAAAAGATGTATACACCATATCCCATTCCAGTGTACATGGAAGGTAGAGCCTTGGTCACGACATATGTCCACAACCAAACACTCATTCCAGCCCATGGACCCGAAATGGATCTCAGTGAACTCGGGAAGATTTCTGCGGAGATGATCCACTATTTGTGTCAGTATACCGCACTGAAAGATGTCTTGCTGCGCTTACAGGTAAGCCATTGGCACCGAACGACCAAGTAGCGCCGAATATCTACAAGAGCGTTAGACAATGGCACTTTCGCCTATCAAAATGATGTATGCATACCATGATTGCTGAAGTGGCAGCTTTTCCACCTGCGATCGAACTTGCACTCTTGATTCCTGTGGTGGTAGGTTTTGCCAGTGCGATGTAGCCAGCCAAGTAGTACTGGCAGATTGCGCAGCAGACACAGGAAATCATCCAAGGCTTCTTTCGACCAAATTTGTCAATGAAGAAGGTGAAGAATATGACTGATCCGGCGGCCTTGATCAAACCGTAAATACCGGTCCAGAAAGTCGTGTCGGTCAGACCGATGGAGGTAAAGATGGTGGGCGAATCTGCACATGTCAGTCCTGGTCGTCAAGTACATGTATCGAGTCACATACAATAATTGATGGCAGCGGCACCAGACCATGCTTGCCACATGAACATGATGAATACAAGCGCAAAACGGTTACGCATGCCGGGCATTGCAGACTCCTTGAGCGCACCTTTGCAGAATGCCAGGAAGGTCGGTTTTTCACCAGTACTGACGGCTCGCTCATAAGCAATCTGACTTTTGACATAGGCGACATCTTCAGCGATATACTGATGGTCCTCTGGCAACTGTCGAAAATAGCTGTAGACCTGAAGAGCCTCGGCGTCTCGACCACGTTTTATGAGCCACAGAGGTGATTCACGAATGAATGGGATTCCTAGTGCCAACAAGCCTGCAGGAAGTAGTTGCACACCCACTATGATTGTGAGATTTATGACCATGAAAGCACCATCTTTGTGCACTTACTGGGTAAGATCCACGCGACACTGCTAGTAGTGGCAATATGCTTCTTCACACCGTAATTGATCCAGAATCCGATGACAGCACCAATCTGGTATGAAGATTCGAAGCTTGTATCGTCAGTACCGTACGAGAAGAATTTTGATGATTAGCATACAATCCAGTCAATCGGCCACGAATGGCCGGCGGAGAAATCTCAGCGATATAAATAGGACACACACTGGCAATGCCACCAACTCCGACACCAGTCAGCAGTCTGCCGGCGTATAGAACTCCGAGATGACCATTTGCAGCGGTACAGAGTGCTCCGCCGATGAGAAAGACGAGGTCGGACAGGATGACGGTCCACTTTCGCCCAAGCAGTTCCAGCGAGAAGAACATGAACAAGGCACCAAAGAAGCCTCCTGCCGAATCTAACAAAGGTCAATTGCTGAGCCACAAGCTCTGTTTACATGTATACGCACAGATACTCGTCAGATTACTGGAAACGTTGGCTTGTTCGCCCTTGGTCATCTTGCTCAAGCCAAAGTCTCGGAGAAAGGACTTTTGCGTGATGGTGGTCCCGATGAAGGCCGAGTCGTAACCATAGGCCATGACGCCCATGGCGACGATGAGTGACGACGCATAGACTCGCCAGTTGTAGACTTGTGGAGGCGTGGGCCTGTCTTCTTTCGCCCTTGCAAATCCAGTCATAATTGTGTATCCTCTGAACGTTCACTCAGCTGATGTAGATCGAATCAGGCTTCGAAGAAAGTGCTTGTCGATCGACCAGGCACAAAATCCGGGGAAATGCTACCGATTATATATGTCTGGAAACAGCGCTCGCCTGGCGTCAAAGCCATGTGACACAGACGATTGAGGCGACAACCTTGAAACCAAGCACTTCCTGCAGCGCGCCGCACACCAAGCAGGGGCAGCGACTTCCATCTGTACAAAGTCCGCGGTGATTGGAGACTTTCGTGGGGAAATTCGAGGAGATGCGACGAGTGACACGCGCCACAAACTTTGTCGCGTCGCTTCGCCTCGCGTCGCTTCTTTTGCACCAGTCAGACGATCTATACTGTGTGAGCAGAATACCGACTTGCAGTTTCGAGGCAAATGGATTGCGATATTAGGACAACTTCAGGCGTCGCTTAGACTCCGCAGTTGTGTCTGGGGGATGGATCTTCAACAGCCACCTGCCATCGCTCGCTTCCGCGTGGTAGACGAGGAGTGTGCGAGATGTTGTGCGGACCGCTGTCGACTCTTCTCGGTCGTCCAGGGTGACAGACCTATATAGACTTGAGTAATAGCCAAGATACAAGAGAGTCGCATTCATAATCACTACAATCCAGAAGTACAGCAGTACACCAGTTCAGCATGGCACCTTCAGTAAACAACACAAGTGCTCCGTCACAACCAAAGCCCTATCCTCCTGGAATTCATGTTCCTTCCCTCACATTCTTTGATGCGACGCAACGACAGGAAATCGACTGGACCACTCAGCGAAAACATCTCGAATTCCTTATCAAGTCTGACGTTCATGGAGTGGTGCTCGCCGGCACGAACGGGGAAGCAATGACCCTGACGCGATCGGAAAAGTCGGAGCTGGTGAGTCTGACGAACAAGTTGAGACAAGAAGCAAGGTCGAACCTCGCCATCACACTGGGCACGAGCGGCACGAGTACGCGCGATGTCCTGGACGACTGCGATGCAGCGTACAGGGCAGGAGCCGACTTTGTGCTTGTCTTAGTTCCTGCATTCTTTCATTTTGCCATGACGCAGGACGCCATCTGTGCATTTTTCGAAGAGGTCGCAGACTACAGTCGAGTACCTGTCCTGATCTACAACTTTCCTGGAGTCGCCGCGGGTCTCAACGTCGACTCGAATATGATTGATCGCCTCGCAAAGCACGCCAATATCGTGGGCATCAAGCTCACTTGTGGCAGTATTGCCAAAGTCACTCGAGCTGCTGCCACACATTCGCCCAAGGACTTTGCAGCTCTCGCTGGTCAGAGTGATTGGTTGGTCCCTGCTCTCGCGGTAGGAGGCACTGGATGTATCACAGGCGTGGCAAACTTGTACCCTCTACTGTGTCTAGCGACCTACAACGAGTACATCAGAGGCAATCTCCAGGAAGCACAACGCTTGCAAGGTCAACTTGCGCTTGCCGAACTCGGATTCGGCGATGGCGGAATCAACGGCACCAAATGGGTCGTGGGGGAGCTATTAGGATACTCTGATGAACTGCGACATTGTCGCAAGCCATATCCACAGTATCTCGACAAGCAAAAGAAGGAGTGGCTACTGAGACAGATCAGAATTGCAGAACCCGAGGAAGCAAGGTTGCAAAAGCTCAGTAGCTAGACAATATTTCCCCTGCATAGTTCTGACCCTTGATATTTTATGTACATATTATGTTATGAGTGCTGTGCCACTTGATTTCCGCATCGCTAAAGCACAAAACCACGTAAAGTGATTGTTGACGAGCGTGGATTCCCCGCTTCGCGCTATTCCCGGTCAGCATCAAGTGGAAAGCGTGCACGACTGTTAGGTGTCCCGAAGACGTGATCGATAATCTTGGGCACAATCGCAACAGATGAGGAAGCAACACATTCCCCCGCACAAACAAGCGACGCGAGGCGACGTCCTTTCCTTCCGCACAAAAAACTCGAATTCGGAAGCGTCCTGGAGATGGTGGCGTTGACCAAATCCTTTGCGGAGCCGGTGTAAATTTGAGAATGTTGTATCGCGCGCGCGCTTGTTTCATGTACGTATACTGTGACAGCAAGCTTCTGCAAGGACAAATATCAAGTCTTTCTTTGCAGTAGTTCTGTCACATTGAAGACATTGAATCGCGAAGAGGCAAAGTATCCAAGCATGGCCATCGATCGACGACCGATCATAACAGTGATTGGCTCCCTCAACATCGATCTGACCACTTTTACCTCCAGGATCCCCGAAGCTGGAGAGACGCTAAGCGCAAATTCATTTCTGACTGGCTCTGGTGGGAAAGGAGGCAACCAAGCCGCTGCTTGTGCAAGACTGTCCAGAAGGAAAGATGACCTCCGGAATGGTACCGCAGATGTCCGTATGGTTGGCGCCGTTGGAAATGATCTTTATGGCAAGACATTGCGTGACGACTTGGAAGCTAGTGGAGTAGACACTTCGGCCGTGTCAGAGTGTCAGACAGAAACGGGTATAGCATGCATATTGGTCGAGGAGACTACGGGACAGAATCGGATTCTCATTAATGCCGGAGCAAACAAGACCCTGGTGCCTGCGCAGTTTGCGACGGTGCCAAGTCCCATGCCAGACTTGATCATTCTGCAGCTCGAAATTCCTGTTGAGACGACACTTCGAATTCTCCAAGTTGCACGATCTGCAGGCGTGCCGGTGCTACTGAATCCAGCACCAGCTGTCCAACTACCACCAGTAGCATATCAGGGCCTCACGCACCTCGTACTAAATGAGACAGAGGCCGCAATACTGTCCGGTCGTAGCATCGTCGAACTCGAGCAAGACAGTTCATTACCCCTTGTAGCGGCAGACTTTCACGAAAAAGGAGTCTCAAACGTGATTATTACACTAGGCGGTCGTGGCGTGTTTTACTCGTCAAAGCACGGCGGAGAGCAAGGCTTGGTCCCCGCCAAGAGAGTAGAGGTCGTTGATACCACTGCCGCCGGAGACACTTTTGTCGGTGCATATGCCCTGGAAGCCGTCAAGCCGACCTTCAACATTGCAAAGGCGGTTGCTCTCGCGAATAGTGCCGCCGCAATAACAGTCGGACGAAAAGGCGCTCAACTGTCGATTCCGTGGCTTAATGAACTTCCCTAGACTGTATTCAACGCTGTGGCAGCAATTGTTGAGTAGGGACAATCGAGTTTCATAGGTATTCGAGTCGAGCGTCCGATGCGTATTGCAAACAAACACTAAGCTTTAGACGAATGCCTCTCCACTTGAGAGCGAAAGCGAGGTTAGAAACAGTTGAAGCCAAAACATTACTCACAGGTTTCGGACAGCTCGAGCTCGTCACTCATGAGAATATTTGGTAAGCAAGGCTTTTTTATCCTTCTCCCGTAACTACGCGAGTGGGAGTGTTTTCTATTAGGACCTATGGTCTGCACATCTCTGCCCATTAGTATTCATAGTATCGTAACTGGTGTGCATGTGAATTTGCAGAACAAAACAATAAAAATGATGATAACAATTCGTGCTAAACATAAAATTACGGAGAAAAATACAATACTATTCAAACGCGTGTGCCGCGTGCTCTCGCACTTGATCGTACGGCCGACGAAGATTCTAATCTGCGAGGCGAGGAGAGCGGGTCGACATGTGAGGAAGATCAATCCTCCGTGTACCGCAAATTGTCCTCCGCCTGGGTTTCCAAAAGCCTCGCGATCATCAGTCTGCGGGCGGCGCGCAGATTGCGTCCGGTGGCCTGAATGACGGTGATGAGTTCACCGTCGTCCAGTTCACCGAACACATCCCATTGTTTGCCAGATGGGCCCAACTCATGCTTGAGTGAATACGCTAGATCGAGTGGCGTTAGAATTTCTTTTGCCTCTTCCAAGAAGCCCACGGCCGCAGGGGCCTCGTGGCTGCCGTACAGCACATCATTAAAGGCTTTGAACCTGTTTAGCAGTTCTAATGAGAGTAAACCTTCATCGGTGAAATATTCCCAAGGGACAATCGCACAAGTGGTGTTTCTTTTATGACTTCGTGGTTCCTCACATTTGGCGTCGTGCAGTGTGAAAGGTGAAACAAAACGTCCATTATAGAGATCTTTTTCGTATCTCTTCGAGCTGAGTAGTCACCGCTGAGTAGTCACCACTAAGTAGTCATCGCTGAGTAATCACCTGTGGCAACGGGAATGCGAGAGTGAGCCGTTGACTACATATTCGGGCAACAGTGCCCAGATACATGTGTAGTCTGAGTCCGTCAATGTCGACGATAGACCGCAACGTCTCCAACAGCCTTGCATAACACTAGAACATATGTCGATCCAGATTATTGAATGGACTGAATAGCAAAAGTTAGACGGCTTTTTGTAGTAGTCCGTCTCGAGCACTCTATTGATGTTCCTAAACTACGGTATCAGATCGAGTCGATAATGTCCAAGACCGGTGAAGTACTGCCCAACCATCATTCAGTCAGTAGTCCTTTCAACTTCAGATATTTGACAGCATCACAAATTTTGAGACAACCTGGATTTGGTTTGAGAACTTATTTTCCGAGTTTCAAAGATCTCCTTTCCTCGTCCGACAAGATGTGTGCAATCGGCTCTGTTTGTTTGTTGTTTATTGGATAGAGTATTGTGGGAAACTACCAGGTACGCTGCAAGCGTCTTGCACATGACTTACAGGAGTTCACATCGACGAAGATCATAGCAGAGCAATGAATTGGCATTGCCCATGTATACAAACCTATATAGGGAAGCTTGATGCAATTATCCTCGTCTATAGCTATACATGTTGCTCGGAAGCCCGGCAGGGACCACATGAGATGTTTCTTACCATAGAGGCTTACAACAATATGCATCGAAAGCTCGTCTGGCTCAGCTGCAATCTTATGATATACGATGTGTTGATTGGATGCAGCCACGAAATAAAACACTTTCGGACAAGATTGTAGCAGCAGTGGCAAGCTCGAGGGCGTCACTGAACAAAGTTGCAATAGATTGAATGACGAATGACAAACTCATGTGAGGACGATGCTAGTCAATAGATTGAGCTGTGTCACACTAGATATATTTGTGTTTATAAAGCTGAAAACATTTTTGAAAAACTTGCAATATTGGGACATTTGGTCAAAAATGGCGCTTCAATCATGCCCAGCTGCAGGTGCCGAGCGAATCGAGCTTGCATGAGCGGGTGGCTCCATAAGCCTGAGCGTGTAATCCGCTTCATGGCTCATTTTGTCCATCCTGAGCATTACTATAGCATCTCCCACACCAATGCAATCAAACAAGTGATATATCCTGTGAACACCTTATGATACTATCTAGGTCGAAACGCTCAAGCTCAGATCAGACGGGTATGATATCGGCAGTCCAGCATGAGCGTGTGCAAACCTGAAGCTCGGCTGATACGCTGGGCTTGTCCCAAAAGATGCCTTGGCTTAACGCCATTTTTGAAGAATGTACGTAATTCTGAACATGTAGAATCCACTGAGCATTGTGGTGTCAGTCATTGGAGTATAGACGCCCAATTTCCATGAATGCTCGGCTCCAGTATGCAGCGCGTGTTGTAAATTGACACCATGCTTTAGATCGATGTATCTTCAAAGAGCACCAACTGAGAGGTTAGAAAATCAAAACAAAAAAACACACTACACAAACCTTTCGGCCAGCTCGAGTATTCCGCGCTCGAACCCTGTTTAGAAAGAGGTAGACTGCACTCTGACAGCTGGTACCCGGGACGATAATGAGCCATATCTCCCAGGCGAGGATAGAGGGTCCACATGCGAGGACGATAGGTCCTCCGTATACCTCAAATTATCCTCCGCCTGCGTGTCTAAAAGTCTCGCGAGCATAACGCCACGAGCTGCGCGGAGATTGCGTCCGGTAGCCCGGATC
Source organism: Taphrina communis (assembly GCA_005281525.1). Taxonomy (NCBI): domain Eukaryota; kingdom Fungi; phylum Ascomycota; class Taphrinomycetes; order Taphrinales; family Taphrinaceae; genus Taphrina; species Taphrina communis. The sequence continues at coordinate 843,498 of RHGI01000001.1, read as the reverse complement.
ACGTTGAATTCATCGCCGATATCAAATTCGCCGAAAACATCCCAGTCCCTGTTTGCGCGGGACAGCTCGATCTTCAAAGAATAGGCGAGATCAAGTGGCGTTAGAACCTGAATGGCCTCCTCTAACGAGCCGATGGCCACGGGGGCCTCGTAGCTTGTGTAAAGCATATTATTAAAACTTTTGAACCTGCTCAGTAATTCATCTGAGATGAGGTTCTCTTGAGTAAAATATTCCCAGGGTACAATGGAACAAGTGGTCTCGCCCACCTCGGAAATGTAGAAGGGTGCAGCGGCATTCGAGAAGACGTAGACTTGGTTTCGTTCTTTGTCCTGTGGTTCGTGTGGATGAGCCTCACTACTGGAGCGAACGATCTCATTCTGTGACGACATCTGCGTGGTTGGAACGTCTGAGCCAAGATCCACGAATATATGGCGTTTCGCGAGGAATGCCTCAAGTTTGTGAAAACCGACCGGGAATGCGGTAACAACAAATCCGTTCTTGCCAATGGCACAAAAAACGTGGACACTTCCATGTTGGTCGTCTCTAATAACCGCCAAAAGCCCATCTCTATCATCTTCCGCCTGCGTCTCATGAATGGCGAAGTCTCCGTGGATCAGATCATTTATCGCTCGGAATGGAAAACTGATTCTGGCGGCACTGAAGTTCCTCTCGTGTTTTCTCAAAATGTGTAACCATCCAGCAGCTCTGTGTCCGAGCTCTAGAAAGAGAATGGAGTGGGATAGACCGGGCGCATTCTCGCTAAACTTCCAGAGAGCTAATAGATCCTCACGTGTGAACTTGATTCCATTGTGGGATAGTTCATCGACAATCAACATGAATTGCTCGAGATCGTCTTCAGGAAGGTACAACTTCACTCTCTCGTTATGACTTGGTTGGTCCGCAGTGGACGAGGACGTTTGATTCGCAGTGGATGAGGACATTTCTTCGCGATATTTGTATCTGAGACGAAAGTATTGAGGCAGCTATGACGGACTCCTTGGTTACAGAATAAATCCTGCTGAGAAGCTACTTATGTAGCGTAGCATTCGCAAGGCCCGGACGAGACTCCGAGTCTGATCAGAAGATCAATTCCATTCCTCTTTCTTTTTCATTTGATCACATTCGGTGTGACTCACATTTGTGGAAATCAGTCGAATCATTGCTTGATTCGACTCGATCAATGGCTACTGCGGCATTGATTTGTCATGCCTGCCTCGAGACATCGATGCTGATCAAGGGAGGAAGACATATAGCGAGTCTTCATGGCAGAGTTACAGTCTCTTTGCATCGCCTGGGTCGACCTTGGTCAGAGACATTGCATTGCACAATTGACTAAGCTGTGCTTTTAGTGCGCCTGCTAGCTCCGTAAGGAATTGGGGTTGCTGTGACTTTGAACTGCATCAGGGGCGATGAATATTCACAATTTCAGTGAATTGTATCGTCTACATTTACCATCTATTAGGTTTATTTCTGCCGAGGCTTATCAAACGACATATTGGCGAGAATATGGTATGGAATTATATGTCGGTGAAGAACGGGTGAGGGGTCCGTTTGTTACTCGGGCTGGCTTCTGACTTCAGAAGTTCACTAGTTCGAAGTCGACCTAAATATCACTAGCACTACATCGACTAAAAGGACTAATCTATAGACTGGACAAAGACAGTACCAGACTAGTGGGCTCTCTTCAGCAGGGCGACGTGGCTACGAGCCTGCCAGTCGGCAAGAAGAAAACTTGTCAACTTAGGCATAAGGTCCTTGATGCTGGACAAAAAGCATTTATGTCGGATCAACATACGGTTTCAGAGCTATACAAGGTGATATAGTATCGATGAATTGACCAATTCAGCCACGAGATGAAACACTTTCGGATATAATCAAGTTGGCCGGGACGGAGCACTGCCAGAACAGTACTGCAGTTGGTTTGAAGACTGATGATTACTTGACGTGAGGACGATACTGGTCGATAAATGTAGCTGTGCCACACTAGATATATTTGTGTTTATACAATTGAAAACATTCTTGCAAAACAATGTCTCGAGCAGTCCTTACATTTCTGCCAGTGGCTCGGATGGTGCTGTAACCCCGAACCGCTTTACCAAACTCACCAAAAACCTGAACATCTAATCCCGCTAAAGTGAGTTCGTTGTTCAGTGTGTAGGCGAGGTCTAGTGGTGTCAGATGATGTCGTTGCTCCTCGATTGAACGTTCGTCAACCCATTCTTCGTGCCATGTATATGTCACGTCATTGAACTCCTCGAAGCGCTTGATCAGTGATTCAGACAAGAGACCGTCGTCCGCGAAAAACTCCCAGTCAACCAATTCGTAAGATGTTTCGCCAAGTTCCGAGATGTAAATGGGACATGCAGCATTCCACACGACGAAAACTTGAAAGTATTTCTCATCATGGGTGTCGTGAGGCCGGGCAATGGTTAAAGAGGTACCGATGTCATCGTGTGCTGAGCATGGATTCAGCGAGCATTCCAGATCAAGCTCTGTTGCCAAACACTGTTTTCTCAGGAACACTTGTAGATTGCGGACAGCCGCAGCTGGAAGAGAGCTTATTGCGTATCCATTATAGCCAGTTGCACAAAAGACGTACATTCGAGCTTCGTGCTCAGCGCTGAGTATGGACACAAAGACCTTTTCTGTATTGCGACCGCGATCTCCCTGAAGTGTCTGATAACCGTTTAGTACGTCTCGTGTGAAGCGAACAACGGTGTCGACCTGAAAACATGCATCATGCTGGGAGTGTCCGCGTAAGACATGTAACCATCCACTCTTCTCAGCTCCTATCTCCAATAACAAGATCGATTGCGTCATGCCCGGGCCGGTTGCCATGAATCGCCAAAGTTCCATGGATTCTGTTTCACATAGTTCAGCACCATGATGGCACAAGTCATTCCTGATCGACACGAATTGATGTACTTCCTCTGGAGAAAGGCTGACCTTTGTCGGAACTCCAGGAACAACGACCGAACTGTCTTTTGAGCATGAAGACATGTCGCTCCGTAAGGAGTTAGATCGAATTCGGGCCCGATTGAAGACAGAAGGGGCCCAGCATAACGAACTTATAGAGCAAAAGTGCCTTGGCCTTACAGCCTTCTGATCGGCCGCGAGCCTCGATTGCATGCCATCCCTGATGCAGATTCTAAGTGCTCGTTCTCATTTCCTCCCAATTTCGATGAGGCCAGCCGCTCCAGAGGCCGTCATCACCTCAAGCGAGACTCCCTTCGGAATCTGTCAATAAGATCATAGGCACGCAAGACCAAGTACAAGTGCAGCACTACTCGAATTCGGCAAAACGCTTCTTGTGTGCACATTGTACATGTAGTCTGTAGCGTCGTTCACGAGGCACGGCTTCTCAGAATCACGCAAATTCCACACCCAGAATCCTGCTCAACGTGCCATGTCAATCAGTAGCAAGTTCATGTGTAGTGTGTCACTGACACCTGTAAGCCAGTACATGTATATGTATCAGTCCAAGCCAACAACATATGATATACAAGTACATCTCCATGCTGGCTACAGTAGCTATAGATAGCTAGCTACAGAGCTAGAGTTCATGAACTTCTTGTCAACCACGTACGCAACTACACGAAACGTCGTGCAACAATTTCTGCGGAAAGTATTGCTTCTTACCGTAGCTGCTCCCGCTATCACGTGCCTGCGCGCTTGTCGACGAAATCAAAGTTTCGTTTTGATTTCAACGCATCGCATTGAGGAACGGCTTTCTATCACACTTGGTTTTGGACATTCCTCGACATGCGCTACGACTGATATTGTTCATCCAGTCGCCTGCCTCGGTGCTACAGTGTCTATAGGGCTCATACGATATCAATCGGGCTGCAGCAAGACCGAGTAGTCGTCTGTTCCTCGACTACAGGCTTCCATGTCCTGGACGTCATGGTTACAATCTGGGTAGGTGTTCAGTCATCTCTCGCTGTGTGTCTCTGACGTGGATAAGGGTGGCAGCAATCACGGGCTCGGCGGAACCTGTCTATGGAGAGGCAGCGATACACTCCATCAATTCGACAGTGACACCAGAAACCGCATATTCTGAACTGGACGCGGACGACTACAAGTGGGTCGCTCCAGATTGGGGAAGCAATGTCGAGACGCAGACATTTTACATCGCCGCTGAGAGTGGTCATATGTGCTTTGCTCAGATTATACATTCGAATCCCACGTAAGTCCTCGATGCGCTGCTCATTTCATGGGCGAAGTCAGAGAACTATTTCTGACCTTGCAGTGGCCTGCAATATACCGCACAATTCACATGCAGGATATTCGATCCCGAGAAGCCGGAAGCGAATGTCTGGACGTCCACCTCCCTCGAAGACTACTCCACTGAGCACGACGACCATCGAACATTCTCAGCTAAAGGCGTCAAAGTCTCACTCAGTAACGACAATCGCACGTATAGTCTCAAGATCACAGTGAATCCCGAAACGATCGTCGACTTCCAAATGACTCGTGAGACACCTGCATTTAAGATTGGCAAGGACGGCTACACCATATTCGGGACTGATGTGGACAAACCATGGGGAACCATGCGACACTTGTTCTGGCCCAGATGCACCGTGTCTGGAGTCATCTTGATCAAAGGCGTGCCTCTCGATGTGAAGGGCCGAGGTCAATTTATTCACGCATTACAGGGCATGAAGCCACATCATGCAGCACGAGCCTGGAATTTTGCCAACTTTCAAGGGAAACGAATCAGTGCTACAATGATGGAATTTACCACACCGGACAGTTACAATGGTACAAAAGTCAATATCGGTGGCATCGCTTTGGAAGACAAGATACTTAGTGCAACGATCGACAATACCGCAGAACATGTCGAGACTAGACTAGATCCAGAGACGGAGTGGCCAGAACCGACAAAATTGAAATATGAGTGGCGCGGCGTGACAGCTGATGCTAGTGAGCCCAGACGCAGTGTCTACGCCATACTGGAACAAGACTTGCACCGCAGACTGGAGAGGGTCGATGTGCTTGCTGAAATACCTCAATGGTTGAAGAAGATTGCGCACGGCGTCAGTGGCACGAAACCATTCATTTATCAATATGCAGAAACTGCAAAGATCACCGTCAAAGTGGGTGAAGAGACGATCGAGGATGAAGGCACTCTGTACATCGAGGCAACTTTCATCAGCTAGACTGGGCATCACCACATTCGCGATGTAGAAAAATGGACGTGAGCACATTGATGCCTCTCACGCATCGAGAATACATGTCATGTAGCGTGCTTGCATCTATACACTTTCTGTGACGCACGACACTGTATTATTCCTGGTAGATAGAAAGAGAGGGCAGGGGGTGAAGGAGAGCGACATAGTATGTACGAGGTCATCAGCTGCAGCATAGCAATCTTATTCTAATAATATTGGACAATACAGTCGATGCAATCTGTTTCTGTTGTGATCTTTCACGCGCGCACTCTTGAATCTTTTTTCACACCCAATGCAGATCATGGCGAGATATCATTGGCATGTGTTGTTCAGCAGACGTGCAAAGATATTGCCTCACACCTAATCATAGCATTGTGCTTCCTCTCAAATACTCGAATGTACTAATCTTCACGCATCTCACCCTCGATATGATTCACCATATTTCCGTGTAAATATCTGTATCACAGTTGAAGTTGCCAAATTCTCTCCAGCATATCAAACATGATGTCCTTGTTTAGAGCTAGGATGACTTTCTGTTTTGTACATTCTTTATTGCTGTTATATCGCATCAAGCCAAATGGCTAAGTCAAAGCCTGGCTGGCCCAATGGTTAAGGCGTGCGACTTCTACTTCCTAGATATCTCAAGATTGCGGGTTCGAGTCCCGCGTCGGGTTTGGTTTTTCTTTTGCGCCATCCATACATGAAAAAGCCACTCCATTGTTAAACATTTTCACGACATCTGAATGGACAAGTTGCAGATGAAGAATGCTTCGAGTCTATTCTAACCAATTTCTACGCTTGTGCTATGTAATGTCTGTGAAACTTCCAAGGATCTATGCCCAATGTGCCCATGACTTGTAGTATAAAATTCTATTCTGTATCCGAGTCCTCCGGCTTGGGTGTGCCGGGAGGTGTACTCAACCAATTGATGTGACGGAGTCGTCGTCTGGCCTCGCGCTCCTTCAACTGATTACGGTTCATCTTCTTCTTCTTGCCGAGCTTGGCTTTCGCCTTTTCGCCACCAATGTCGCCGTTATCGTCGAATTTGGCGGCGTCGACGGCGCTCTTGCCCTGCGTGGTGATTCTGCCATCGGCAATGGTCCATTTCTCGGGACACAAGGCAGAGACGAATTCGTCATTGTGGGAGATCATGACGACGCCGCCTGACCAGTCCCGGATGGCCACGGCGAGGCCGCCGAGGGAGTCGCGGTCCAGGTAGTTGGTCGGTTCATCCAGCACTAGCAAGTGGGGTTTCGCCCACATGGCGCCGGCAATGACGACCTTGACTTTTTGGCCACCAGACAGTCCTCCGATTTCGTTGTTGTCGGCGATATCGCCATCGAGTCCGACCGTTTCCAGGTGTTTTCTGATCTCGGCAGGGTTGAGATCGCGGGAACCGAGACCTTCTCGACCGGCTTCCCAGTCGTCGAAGCGTTGAATGAGTTTGTTCATGCCGAGCTCGATCAATTTTTCTCGCGGCAGCCACATGTTGTGTCGCATTTCCATCATCTTCCACTTAATTTCATACTGGAAGGATTTCTTGAGCTTCTGTCGACCGACAATGTACTCTATCCTCCTATTCTCCATTTCTCCTGTCTTCGGATTCTTGATCGGAATGTCGGTGTCAGTGTCAGTTTCGGAAATCTTTCGAGTCTCCTTCTCGAGGACTTCCTTGTCCTCACCGAACTGGTATCGCCATTGAATATACTGGTTCGGAGTGAGGTGCACATGCTGATTGACGTGATGCAGCGAGTGCTGAGCAACATAACCTACACGCAGATTGGGATGCTTCTCGACCTTTCCTTCTTGTGGGATCACTTCACCTGTCAATACTTTGATGAAGGTTGATTTTCCTGCTCCATTCTTGCCGATGATACCAATTCGTGAGGACAGCGATAGAGCTGCAGAAACATTGTACAAAGATGGTTTCTCCACTCCGGGATATGTGAAGGTACAATCGCGGAGTCGCAGGATAGCTTTGGTGCGAGAATTGATACCAGTCAAGATTCCTGGAGGAGGGAACGAGAATGCGACATTCGTGGCAGTAAGAGTGTAGTAAGACTTTGCTTCTGGCTTTTGCTTGACAAAGTCAGACAGATTTCCTGGATAATAGGCCAACTTTTTCGATTCGTAGTGAATGATGTCTGTGCAGACAGCATCAAGGAAGCCGGAATCGTGTGAAACAATGATGGATGTGATCTTGTCCTGGGAGTTGAGGTAGTCTTGCAACCAGGCCACATTGGTGGTGTCCAAGTGGTTCGTGGGTTCATCGAGAAGGAGGATGTCGACATTGCTCATCATGGCTCGAGCCAGCTCAAGCTTCATCTTCCAACCTCCAGATAATGCTCCGACATTTTGTTCTTGACGGACTTTCTCAAACCCAACTTCTTCCAAAACCTTTCGCACCTGTTCTTCGGTTTTGTGCTCGAAATCCTTCTTTACAAATGAATATACAGACATGTCACCCTCCTCGCCCTGCAATTTGTGTTCAACGAAGAATGGTGTCAATTCGTCTGCTGACGGGAAGCCCTCGACCTTGCCCTCGCTGATGGCTCGCAGCAGTGTTGATTTACCAGCACCATTACGAGCACAAACACCATAACGCTTGCCACGGAATAGCTTCAGTGTTGTCTTGTTGAGCAACATCATGCCACCATATGCAAGCGAAAAATCAGTATCTACAATGGGGATCTCTCCCGTGACGGGCGTGTCCATGCCGCTCACGCGCTTGTATTCCTCCCAGAAGAAGGAAAAGATCTGCTTGGCAGCATCGAGCGAAGAACCAGTAGCAATTGGAGCCAAGAAGATGGCGATTGTCTTCTCCCAAGTCTTCTTGTAGTAATCTTTGGCCTTGATCATATCGGTAATCATCTGTGAGACAAAGAGCAACAGTTCTTCGTCCTCCTTGCCTTTGGTAGTGGTGTACTTTGCGACGTAAGCTTGTACATCCTTGACATTCGCAGTCTCGGCTGATGCCGGTTCTTCAGCACCAGCAGCATGCAGTGTAGCAAGCGCTCGAGTGGCCAGAGCACGAACTTCTGGCATGGAAGCAGTCTCAGCGACTCGCTTGACTCCAGGGACGAGGTCCTTGAGGAAGTCCGCACATGTGGTCGGATCTGGTACTAAGCGGACAAGGTTATCGACGACGACCGCAGTCTGTCTTTGTGTGTTGACTCCGAAAGCAGCGTCCATCATCGATCTCTTGAGTAAAGGTGTGAGCAGTGCCAGGGTAGGCGGACCGACCTCGGCAACAAAGGTGGTGTGCGAGAGAGCTCTGATACATTCTTTGATGCCTGACGGGTCGGATAGGGCGAGTAGGATATGAGGCATAGACTTTTCGAGATCCTGGTTCTGAACAATGTCCGTGATTTTCTTCATGCTCAGAGTGGCCTTTTCAGACACCTGCGACTTTGTGTCATGAATGCACGAAGCGACGACCGGAACTACATTCTCGAGTCGCTCTCCCATACGTTCTGGCGCCTCCGCCGCGATACCTTCGAGGATGGTGAGGGCAGCAATTCTGGATTGCCATTTTACCGAGCCGTCCTGCAGATAGACGAGAACGACGGGCAGGACGTGAGTAGAGAGTGCATATGGCTCGCTAGCACGGAGCAGGTTCTGAATCGCAAGCTCGGCAGCTTCTCGCACAACTTGTCCCTTGTCTGAAGCGGCATCGAGGATGATTGGCAAGTACGGCAAGAGATGAGGGATCGAGGGAGGGAACTGAACAAAGATCTCACTGAAGGCGATGATTGCGGATTCGCGTGCTATACCATTCTTCTTGTCTTTCGAGGCCTTTTCCAGAGCCGGACAGATGGGGTTGCTGAGCAAGGTCAGTCCGTCCTTCTTGAGTAAATTGGCCAAGTTTGTCGCCTGGTCGAGACACTCCTGACTAGTCTGTGCGGTGAACAGAGCATTGAGTACCTGTTCAGCCATGCCGTGTGAGTCGCGCCTTTACGGTCGCGCGGATTTGGAGATGACTTGCCCAACCACGGTCACGTAGAGTCGCTGAGCCCTGGAAGCAGATATAAAGCAAAAGGACGATATAAAAAGCACAAGAAGAAGTAGTGAGGCACTTGCTACCTTTCGTTCTCTTTGTGATGCGCTGCCGCAAAAGAATCTCCTTCAAAGCAGCCTCTGCGAGCAACTTTTGAGAGGAGCTCACTTGAAGTCTCAAATCCCGGTGCCTGATCCATGCTGCACGTGTATAGCGGGCATAGTTACCACTTCTGGCAACAAAATACCCGTCTTTCGACTTTCTGCGCGAATTCTCGCAGCCGCTGCACGGGCTGAGAAAATGTGCTCCTGATTAGAAGTACACAGCGATTATCCCTTCAAACAAGTTAATCCACGTCTACTGTACGGTCGAGTTACTTTACCAGGGACGTCTCGACTGACTCATTGACAGTCATATAATCATGGAGAACAACGAAGGAAAACTCGTCGATTTGTACGTGCCACGAAAGTGTGCTGCCACCAACAGACTCATCAAGGCTCACGACCACGCCTCGGTCCAGCTCAACATTTGCGATGTCGACGAGGAGGGAAAGATGTTGCCTACGCACACTACCTTTGCGCTCTGCGGATTCGTCAGGTAGGTCTCAATTTGCGAAGCACAGCTCGAAAGTCGTTCTTTGTCGTGTGCGTACCGCATGCTGCGGTAGTCTCGGCTATGCACGGGCATTACGCACACAGCAATAATACGAGTCATCGACGCTAGCAATATTATCGTGTCGTTGCTGACGAGCAATCAGGGAAAAGGGAGAGTCGGACGACTGCATCAACAAGCTCGCTACTCAGGCCGGTCTGCTTAAGAATGTATGGTCATACTCTCGTTAAGAACGCTGCACGTATAGTCTGAATGAAGAAATGGAAGGAGAAGACAAACAGACAGATTCCTAGGGTTGGGGAAGCGTACAGACGAAAAAAAATTCTTACTAGAGTGAACTGAATATACTTGCATGAGCATCACTATACCATGATGAACATCCGGAGTCTTTGTTGCCCCTGTTCGTGATTTTGCCCACTCTTGCATGACGAGTACTTGTGAGATGTACTAGTGAGATCAATTGTCGAATCGTCCAATCTGAGCTTGAGGCTGCCACATAGTCTCTCCACACTCGCATACAATGGTAATAAGAATGCACATTCACAACGACTACCAGTCACGAACCAGCAGACTATGTGGGCTGCGTGATAATCTATGCGCGACTTGGTATGACCGTACAACGAATCGAACTGCTGAAAGACGCGAATGTACAGACCCATGAAGCTCACTTACTGCCCTGCCACATCAACTACTCAGGACCCGCACCCGTATCGGAGTACTTCCACTCCACGGCCGTCCCAGCGACCACCGACAACGACGCCCTGCACAGTCATGAAGACGGAGCTGGAGTAAGAAATCACCGAATCGCGTACCTTCGCGGCCGGAAATTGTTGGGCTCGGCGATGACCTTGCCGAACGGTCACGTAGGCACGATATACACTCCATCAGGCGCGACAACCGTGCTCGCGCAACCGGACTCCTCTGGGACTCTTAGAGACGCACATACACGCGTCCGAGCAGGTCGTCACACGAATCGCAATGTTGACGAGGATGAGGACGGCGGCGACGGCGCGGTAGATGGACAGCACGATGAGGACGAGGACGAGGAAATGGAAGAGTTGAGTCGATGGACGCCCAGGGCCACTTTCCACACTTTGATCGAGTACGGCAACCATGCGTTGCCGAATGATACCAAGCTCGCGGACTGGTTAGCACTGTCCAAAGCTATTCACGCAAAGCCCGGCTCTTGACTCGCTCGACGGCGCTACAATTGTACATTACACTCGATGAATTCGACTACATAGATAGGTCGTCATATATATACTATACATGCATATGGATATGTATCAATCACAACTTGCTATCAATCTTGACGTCGACCTGTCGTTCGCGCTCGAGTGTCTGGCGAAGGCGGAGGATGGCGAGGTACTCGATGAGCCTCTTCTTGACGCGCTCGAGCCCGAAATGGTCCTCGTCGAGGATCCGCTTGGCCTGCTGGATGCTGGCGGCGGCGAGGTTCTGGTCCTGCGACGTCTTGGTCCACGGAATCTCGAGGATGTTGTCGAGGTACGTCCGAATGACCTGGTACTCTGCCTGCTGCGGCTGCATCCGCTTCAGACGCTTCAGTTCCTTGTCCGCCACCGTCTTGGCCTCCGCGCTCAGTTGGGCGGCATCAATCTTCTTGCGGTACTCGGCCGCGTCGTCCTCCTCCGACTCCGCGTCCTCCTTGTCCCCGTTCAGCTGCCCTAGTTCCTTCTTGATGGCGTTTAGCTTTTGCCGCAGGATGTACTCTTTCTGCTGCTTGTTCAGGTTTTGATCCACCGTCGAACTAATCTTGCGCGACACCTTGATGGTGTTTAATTGCTTCGAGACGAGCTCATGCACGAGCTTCAGCCGCGCCGAAATGTCGAGACACTCCAGCACGGCAATCTTGTCGGCATTAGAGCTCTCCACCACCGAAACCATCAGATCGCACAATTGGCCCGCTGATTTCGAGTCCGCCTTGGAGATGAAGAGTTCAAGGCGACGAATCAGGATGGCGGGCAATTTCAGTCCCTTGAGTGTGGTGATGAGTTCCGTGGAGGATGCCTTGAGACTAGTCAACCTCGTCTGCGCCTCGGCGTCCCCCGTGGCGATCGTCTTGTTGTCAAAGTGCTTTACCGTAGCCTCTAGCGCATGCGACGCATCGTGCCCCGTCTCGCGCACCGATAAGACCTGCACCCGATGCACGCCCTCAATCACCGCAATCATGCCGTCCTCGCCGCGTTCCACCCGCAGTACCTTGCCCAGACACCCAAACTCACCCAAATTCGCCCTCAACTCGCCCAGCGCGACATTCGTCTGATTGTCGTCCGCGGAATTCGTGGGCCCTCCAAGCTTTTGCGGCACACAGACCACCAAGTTGTGTCCATTGCCACCGTTCGCCGCACGACTGAGCAGATTCGCAATGTCGCGGCGTTCAATCGCAAGTCGCAACACGAGGGAAGGGAAGAGCACCGACTTGTTGAGTAGCGGCACGACCGGCAGCGTCCTATTATGATCCGTCACAGCCATGAATTCTGTCCTTGTGATGAGCGAGCTAGAATGCGCACCGAGATATAGTCTGATAAGTTTCGATTTATGATGAGTGGAATGCGTAAGCGGAGGCGACCTCATTGCATTCGTGGCCACCAAAAAGTGGAGGCGGGAGCATTGTCTGGGGAAAGCGGCAGGTAATTGTATGATATGACTTGTAAATGAGACAGTGCACATTGAATTCCATATATATGTATGTCTACTATATACGGGCAGATTTCTATCCCTGAAGTTGATGATTATATAGACAGAGAAGCTCAAACTCTAGCACAAGATTGCCAGTTCATGTCCGCCTTTCGCGCATCACGGCAAGTTCAATCATTAACTTCCTATTTTGTTCCTTCTCCAACTCCAACATGGATAATGCAGTGGCCTCGACCGTGCCTTTCTCAAAGGCCAGCTGCAACTGCTCGATCTGCTCATTCGCCAGGTCCAGTGTGATGTCCACTTCCTCTGCCGATGCACGATAGATGGTCTTGTAGTGCTCCAACTCCAGCGTCAGTGATTCGATTTGTTGCTTGCACGCTGCACTACAGGCCACATGACTCCCTGCCAACGCTTCAGAAGCAGTTGTAGAAGCCACTGTCGGAGACACGACTCGGTGCAGTGCAGACGTTTCTCCACTCGATGGTCTCATGTCGAGTCCTCCGATTGGAGTGGCCTGCAATTGCTTGCTGACGCGACGAATCGTCGCCATTGATGACATTTTCGAGTCATCTGCAATCTCCCGCCGCATCTGTTCTCTGCTTGCGCGACGATGACTCAATGAGACAAATTGTTCCGTGCTCGACGATATGCCGGATGAGGTTGGTGCAACTCGTGTAGCATGCTCTTCGTCCAGACCAATTTCCGAGCTCGAAAAGTGCATTGCTGTAGTGAAGTCCTCAACCAAGTTGGAATCGAAATCGAAAGAATGATTCGAGAAGCTCTTTGTCAAACCTTGAGACTCTCTTCGTCGAACAATAGTGGATGGTAGACGAGGAATGCCACTCGTTTTCCTTGATGTCAATGGCATCAGCAGTGACGACGATGTAGAAATGTTGCGTGAGTGTGCTGGTGAGTGACTAGGTGATTGAGGTACTCGTGGAGAGAGTACTGGTATTTTCGAAGGAGTAATATTGCGATGTGATTGTGTGCTTGTGGTATTGTTGTTGTTGTTGTTGTTGTTGTTGTTGTTGTTGCTGCTGAGTCCTAGACTTGGCATTTTGTTCACAAAGATATCTGTTGTACATGTCAAATGTTCGTGGAGAAAAGGAGCTTCAGGCTCCGGAAGATTGGAGCTTGCTTGGGTGGGAGTCCGAACCATTGCAGTACCGGCACTCGTCAGGAACTGCTCAGACAGACTCCTGGGTATATTCCTCGTTTCAGTGGGCAGAGTCGGAAGTCCTTTACTTGTTCGATAAGCTCGAGCATCAAGTGTCAAACTTTCCACTGAAACGGCGCCCGCGTGACGATCGTAGTGGTCGAGGTCATGATCGACATGAATTGTAGCTCTTTTGAAGTTCGTTCTCAAGTCTGATACTTGGCTTTGTTCGATCGAGCTACCACTGCGGGACCGCTGGAGCGAGCTGGTCTCATCTGTGCTGCTTGGCAGGTGTACAAGATCTGGCGTGGCACTGAGATCGGAGTTCTTGATCGGAAACCTCGACGAGGGGGAAAGTGTTGTATGGTCTGTTGTGTATTGTGATTTTGTCACTGATGATAGACTGCCGAACCTGCTGTCCCCCGGTGGTAAGGATAGCCCAGAATTGAGGGAATTTTCCAAGTTCATGTCCCCGGCTACCTGAAAATAGTGATCAAAGTCGGCCAGTAAAATTTCCAGTGTGCTGACGAAACTGTTTCCCACAGTTGGCCCGACCAGAATTTCGTTCAGCGTCAAGAGAGCTTGAATCCTGGCTGCTTCGGCTGTAGCATACAATAGATGGCGACCAAGCCGTAGTGAACATCGCAGCAGAAATAAATTGGTCTTGGGCAAGTCCTTGAAAAGCTCGCGAGTTTGTGTTTGTCTTGGCCCAGAGTCCATGTGCTGGCAAGATTTAAGTCTCCGACAAACGCCATCTGGCAGTATTGGACCCGCCAATTTCTTGTTCACGGTCGTACGACAGTATAGTTTCAAAGAGTGTAGTGCGACTTTCGAAGGAGAGCCTGCAATTGCGAAGCTCTTCTTAGGGTCTTTTGCAATCATATTTGCCAGATTACTGATCTGTTTGGCCTCGGTCTGTGATGGAGCACTGAAGTCAGATCCAGGAAAATGCTCGAAACTGAAGAGGGAGTCTGCGAAGGCCTCCATACCCTGCAAATATCTTTCATCATTGCTGCCAAAGCTGAACAATGGAACTGATTTCTTCTTGCTGATCATGTGACTCGAAAAGGAGCGTTCTGTCAAGTCCGTATCAGTTCTACCTAGAGTAGCCAGGGTTTTGGGGCGCGTTGGACTACCATCACTGAGCCTGCCTAAGAAAGAAGAGACGATTTTGGATGGAGAGGTTGGTCGAGATTTATTGCTTGATCTTCCAGTCGAGAAATTGCCATTGACCAAAGATTGCACAAACATATCGTGTATATCAATAATCATAGCACTGCTGTTTGCGAAAGGACTCAGCCACGAATCACGGTGTAATGCTAGCGCTCTTTCGAGTATCGTATCTCGCAGAATAGGTGACGAGGACACATCTCGACAGAGCAGGTCAATCTGATTGTGCGTCTGTACAGTGCAGCTCAGTAAATTCGAGTTGTTGGTAGCCACGAACGTACAGCAAGCAGTTCCAGACGCGATGTTATCCTGGCAAATCTTGTAATTGCTTTTCTTGTGTTCCAATTCTGATAGCCAACTTTCTTCATCGTAAACGTGGTACTCAATCTGCATATCTTGGTAGGTAGCGAGGTAACGTTCAGGAGTACATTGACGTGCCTCGTGCCTGACAGTGTTGACTTGACGTACGAATTTGGCAGCATCCGCCGACATGAGCGCTAATCTCCGATATGGTCGAGCAGTCCAATGTTCGGAGCTTACTCCCATGATCTCTTTCTTGCAAAGAAGATGCAAAGAGTCCTCCCCGTCAAAAAGAGAAAGGTCGTCCAGCATCAGGAAACCTCGATAACCTAGTTCATTCTTCTTGTTCAAAGATAGGATCTCATCTAAGCGGAGATTTCGAGCTCTTTTTAGGATAATCAAGCGATCCGCACATAGGATAAGAGAGCACAGGTGCCCATTACCTGTGCCATGTGTATCAGTACCTTGTGCATACGTGGGTACGACGTCAAGGCAATCGACGTGTGCGATTATTCTCAGCGAGCTCTTCACGAGATCCGACGGCCATGACGAAACCAACGCGGCAAGTTTCATGACGACTTCTTGGCTCGCCTCCACATGATCTCGCTCCATCAGACCGATTCGACGGACCGTGACCAAGGCTTCTTTGAAGAGTTGGTAAGCAGGATTTGCCTCTGTTATAACAGCTAGAATAGACGTGATCAGTAAAGAGTACCTCGGAATACGGGAGATAGGTTCCATAACCAGTTCACGTATTCCAATATTTGCACCAGCTGCTGCACGAGCATTCTCTGCGAATTCTTTGAATTTGGGTTGTCTCATTGCTGTTCGTAAGATTTGATCGAGGTCGCTGGAAGTTTCGAGGTAACGAGCATAGATCTTGCGAAAGTCTTTGAAAGCGTTGGTCAAGGTCAAGGCAAATTCAAAATCGCCAGAGCTCGACTCCAACGATTTTAAAAAGTCTTGGTTGAGCAGGACTATGGCATCAAGTGATGTTGGAAACAAGGCATTGGTCTCATATGTTCCCAGAATGCCACGCTGTTTACGCGAAGCAGCCCGCAATGGTAGCGCGTAGTCTTTCAGCAGATGCTGGAGACGGCCGACATAGGTTCGTTCCGTTGCGATGATCTCGTGCACAAGGTTTTCCCGCTTCTCGCAATTCTCCTGCTTGGGTGGTGATGGTATTTTGCTGGCTTCCACGTTGCGCTCTTTGACGCTGACTGGTTTGGGTAACAAGTCTTGCAAGAAACCATCAAGAGGCATGACGACGTCAAGATCAAGACTTTTTGAAACTTTTGGACTCAAAAACGACGACATTTGCTGCGTTATGGATGCCGCTTTGATGAGTTCCATAACAGACGCTATGCGAGCAGCAATCTTAGCTGCAGAGGCCAGTGTTGACGATGACACCCATTCCAGACGAAGGATATGCTCCTTCGAGAGACTCTCCAAGTACGTCAGCATAATTGAGGCAAGGGCTTGCGTTACTGTGGCATTCCTGTTTGACGAGCTCGATAGACCAGCAAACAGGTCTGTATCGATATCCCGGTCCATGACACCATAAGGCCCAGCACGACTATAAATGTGGCCGTGAACCTTGATCCCTGCGATGGCCACATGACACACAACTACGCCAAGAAATGGGTCAGAACAGAGATATATGTTGTGGCTAGAAGCAAAGTAAGAGTTGTTGAGTAGATCTTCGAGCCCGCATTTCCTGCCACTGCTAGGCTTGACCGTATCGGACCTCTTTGCAATCCTTAACGCTTGAACTGAATTCGGAGTGAGATTTCGAGATGATTTGCGCCTACCCGTGTGCGATGTGGTCATACCAGGCGACCGTATTGGGCCAAGCATCGGCATAGAGAGTGGACGCTGAGTCGCATTCATGTCGGACTCGTCGCCCTTCAAGGTATATAGCCGTAAAGTCTTAACTTGTTCCAACAGAGTATTCGTCTAGGTTGAAAACAGTGCTAACATCACATACTGCAAAACTCGCGGCCTCTTGTCGACATGTGGTGTTCACTAGACAAGCTTGACATCTATTCACAAAGACCAGTTCTTAGTCATGTCGTAATCGCACGAGACTAATGCTGTTGAAATTTTGTTGTCTTCAAAACAATTACCGGTACCGTGGGTTGGTTGCGCGCTCGTAGGCGCGGGATGAATTGCCCGTTTCCCTCATGGGCATGCGCAACAATTTCGGGAAGCTATACGATCTCCTCGCCTGCGACAACGTGAGCTGCGATAGTTTTCTGCAGTTGCGAAGGAGCAAATGCACACTCGTAAATTAATGTTTCACTGCTTGCATGAGAACAAATTTGGATTCTATATACAGTATCCTGTCATTTGCTTTCCGGAATTTGCATCGTAGGCTCACGAAAGACGTGATACCTTGATTCGAGTAGTATAGCTAGGCATTCATCTCGTTTGCATGTGACAAGAATTTATCTTGATCTCACGCTGATACGAGGTGTTGCTATTGCGTGAATGATTTCAGAGCGCCATACACGTTGAAGAGCGATGAGTTACGTTGCCGCGCCACAACGTTGCTTTCTATGGTGTGAAGAGGTCTCCCAAGCTGTATTAAAGTCCAGGATTGTCAATGTAATCTCTCGACTCGAATATCAAAGAATCGAATCTCTAGAGGTCGAGGACATCTGTGCGATAGACGAAAGATTGTCGTAATGCCTGCACGTAACGATCCCGTAGTGATCAAGCTCTGAGCGGAGCTGGGACGAGATCTTGGCCGAACGCATTGAGCAGCGCATTGCGTGCTATGTAAACTTGCTTGCTAGTGAGTACTCAGCCGCGAGCTATGTAAGGCATGCTCGGTACGCTTCGCCGCTCGCTGGTATTTCCAGCGTATTCCGGATGCCGAGCAGCCGTAGGCAAAATACTAAGAGCCCGAGCACGTCTGATGGCCTTTCCAAGACGCCTCTGATTTTTGCTCGAGAGCCCAGTCTGTTCACGGGTACGGATTCTTCCTAGTTCCGTGGTAAATTGTGACAATAAATTGAACGACTTGTACTCGTCCATTGGATTCACTTGATTTTCCTCAAACTTGTCCATCACGTAAGACTGTCTTGTCTTCTGTTGCAGCGGCCTCTTGGCCTCGAAAGAAAGATCGGCCGGAGAATATATCATGCCTCTGGTATTCAATGTTGTTTCATATCTTTTGAGATCTTCGTTGGGTATCTCGCCCTGCAGGGTAGTCCGCTTATTTCTTTGTCGAGCAGACTCGTATGATTTGTATTCAGCACTGATGGAGTCCAAAGGGTTCTCTGTAAACTGTGGAACTGACAATTTCTTTGCACAAAGTGTGGCAGATGTGGTGAACAACCTCCCCGGACCCGGAAGGGACATGCTCTTCGTGAGCGTTTGAACTTGCATTGCTACACCTCCGCTCAACCTATATAGGAAGATTACTTCAAGTCTCTTGCTTAACCCTTTCATGCCATCGTCTAGGCATATGCATTGAGTGCCAGAACGGTCGAAAATCATTGTGAAAGGACAGTACACGTATCGTGTGAAAGGAACTGTGGATCGACAAGTACGAGCAGCCGAGATAAGGATCGCATGTGCCACTTCGCTTCCGGGAGAAGCGGTTATGAACGAATGCACCGGCCCATTGCGAATGCTAGCTACTGTACATGTACAAGTAGGTACAGACATAGTCTCTCTGAAAGACTGTTCGACTGTTCGACTGTTCGACTGCTCAGTTGCTCAATTGCGTGGGTGTGGTAGTCATATAAACATCAACAAAATCTACTTTTGCGAGACTCGCAATCCAGATCAGGCTTCAAAATTGTTGGCTGCAGCTATTGGTGAAGCTCACTCAAAGCGCAACCAGATTTGAGCTTGTCTGCATTGCAGTGGAAACAATGCCTGGCATTTGATGTCAACTAGGGAAGAGCCTCCAAGAAAAAAGCAAAAGTGAGAAACTAGCTTCCTATAATGAAACTGAACTGAGACCGAATCAGATCCACTAGTGGCACGTCCAGGCCGATACGCAACCCAATCGAGTCCACAGATACCGAGAACTGCTGCCACCCAAAGTCAACACCCCCAGCTACTCCTCGTAAGGACGCGCGAGAGTCGCCATCTAAGGCACAAATGACTGATTCACGACGCCGATCAGCTCGGAAGTCACGAAACGACGAGCTCAGGGATAATGAACAGAATGTCGCCGACCTCGCAGAAACGAAGTCAACGCCGACCAGGAAGCACTCGCATCGCAAGATCACAACCTCAGTCGTCAACGATGATGACGAAAGCATGCACGAGGACGATGCGACTCAGACAGAACTGGATGATGGCATGACAGCCGAGGATGAGCAGGCACGACCATCTGCGACAAACCGTGCTCGTTCTAGTGGGTTTTCATTCGGCGCGATGGCTAGTCTACTGTCTGGTCAATCCAGCCAGCTTAAATCATTGCTACATTCTCTTCGCGAACCAGACCCCTCTGTACAACTCATTGCTCTGAACGAGTTGGCCACTACACTATCTATGTCCACTGAGGAATCTCTAGCAGGCTACATACAAACCGATGCGTTCGTTGTCGAGCTGGTCAGTATTATGCGGGGTCCCAACGCTTTCGGCGAAGAAAATCCCGACATGATGTTGTTAGCTTGCAGATGTCTTGCAAATCTGATGGAAGCTTTGCCCTCTGCAACTGCCAATGTCGCCTACGGCGGTGCAATACCTGTATTGTGTCAGAAGCTGCTGGAAATTGAATTCATAGACTTGGCCGAACAAGCACTCAGCACATTGGAAAAAATCAGCAAAGATTATCCTGGCTCTGTCGTCAGGGAGGGTGGAATGGCCGCATGTCTCACTTATCTTGACTTCTTCAGCACTAATGTACAGCGCATTGCAGTCAACACTGCTGCGAATTGTGCTAGGAATATCCCACACGATTGCTTCACGATGGTGCGTGATGTTGTGCCAACACTGCAAAATGTAATTCTTGGAACAGATGCTAAGGTTGTTGAGGCAGGCTGTCTTTCACTAACTCGTCTTCTTGAATCTTTTCGTCACAATTCTGAGAATTTGGAACAGCTCTTGAATGCGGAGGTGCTCGGAACGATCATGAAAATACTATTGCCTGAAGCTCAAAGCGGGACGAATGTCCCAGAATATATCAAGACCAAGTTTCTGCGTATTCTTGGCCTTGGTGCCAAAGTTTCAACAAATATTGCTTCACAATTGATCAAACAGGATTTGACAAGAGTGTTATATCAGCTTCTCACTGGTTTGGCGACTCCTAATACCTCTGCTGAGCTGAAACAAAACTCTGTTCTTGCACTCCAGGCCCTGATACATTTGTCTCGCGAGCAGGTCGCAGAAATTCTGAATCTTATAGTCGAAGTCCTGCCTGGTCTACCCAGGGGCGAAAACTTTGCAGAACTATCATCAAAAGAACTAGGTATCCAGGACTCGCGATCATCAGACTTCGAATCTTTATGTTTCGCGGAGTATGAGCAGTTTGTGACAGTCATGTTGCCAACTCTGATCGATATATATAATTCGACAATCGATATATCGCTGCGCAGGATTACCTTGGTAGCCCTCCAGAAGATATGTTACAACCTTGATCAGAATGTATTGCGACGAGTCGTAACAGATGTATCACTTGCAGTCTTCATCACCGGTGTACTTGGCGCACATGATTTGCATCTGGTCCTGTCAGGCGCCCGGATAGCTACTATGCTGTTGGAGCGACTAGCGGATGTATATGCCGAAAAGCTTGCTATTGAGGGCAGTGTCGCGGAATTGAACATGCTGGAGGGAAAGTTTGGGTCGATGGCCACTCGTGAGATCCCTAAGACTGTTCTCGAAGAATTCAAATCACATAGAAGTCACAGGACCAACCACTTGCATTCCTTGACGAAATCTGATATAGACCCTGAAGCCATGCTCTCGGACAACGGCAAGGAAGCAGGGGAACACATGGTCGATGAGGACCAGCTTGATGAGGGCGAAGATGACGATGATGATGAGGATGACATTGAAATTGATGCTGATGACGACGACGACGATGAGGACGACGAGGAAGATGAGGATGAACTCGACGTGGGCGAAGAAGAAGACGATCAAGAGGAGGAAGAAGACGTAGATGATGCTGAAACATCAAACGAGCTTGCTAATACATCCACCAGTCCACCTACGCTAACGCGAAATGACACAGCTACGTACACTGACTCAAAAGAGATGAGCGACATTTCCTCCCGTGCTGGACATCACCCGTCATCTCAACATACTACTAGCACGGATTCTATCATGCCTATTTTGATTGGCAGACAGGCTGTACGATTCAAGACAGTCTATCGTGAGCTGGTAGGGGAGCACGAATCAGAAAGCCATATAGTGCGGCGGCTCAAGTTAATCGCCAATGGTTTGTCTTCAGCGAACGAAGGCCCAGCATACCAAGATCTTGCAGAAATGCTGCGCAATGAGACCGAAGTATCCTCATACAACCTCAAATCTAGTGGCCTACTCTTTGCTTTGTTACAGTCCATGGCCGATACCAATCCCGACAAAGAGCAACATCGACGGTTTTTCCTCGAGTGCTGCATGAGCAATTCATGTTTCGAAATTTTAGTTCGAAAGCTGCAAGAACTGTTATCGCGTGCTGAAAACTTTGCCGTTGCCAGTACCTCAATGGGCGAAGAGAAGCGATCAGCAAATATTCTAGCCAAACAGTTGCGATTGAAGCTCGTTGCAGACGAGACGTCCGACATACCGAAGCCCTATCGCAACTTGATGGTATCTATCCATGCTATAGCTACATTGAAAGCTTTGGACGATTATCTCAGACCGCGACTGATGGCCGTCAATAACACGACCGGCACTCAAAGGTCGAGTCATCCAAGCACACCTACGAGTGCCTCGACGATGAATGCTGGCGTCTTGGGGAGGGTCCCCGATGGACTTCAGGGAGCCCTTGCGCAATTAGCTGCTGCCGGCACTGCCCTACCAGAATCTATTCGCGATCGTTTGGCTAGTCTGGGAGTCGATCCTTCAGCCTTTCGGTCGCAGGCAAAGAGTGCCCAGGAAGGTGAACAGATTCAGCCTCCGAAGGACGAGTCAGAAAAAGAAGCTGATATTGCTGAGACTGTTTCGTTGGAGGTAGCGCCGGAATCTTTGCGAGATCAAGCGCAGGCCGACAGTCCTCGCGCCTCTGTTGCTGTGCCTTATACGCCAAACCCCGCATCGAATTCTGCGACTAAGCGTCCTGATATGACGCCTACCTCTTCTGGCATGAAATCGACAGATCGTGTTAGTTCGACAACAAAGGCACCCATGAGCTATGCCGCCGCTCTATCAACAGCTCCAAAAGACTGGCACTTGCAATTCGAAGTAAATGGTGTGATTATTCCTTACGAAACGACAATTTTTGGCGCTGTGCACAGCAGCATCGCGGTTGGAGATGCTTCTATACATGGTCGGCCGTCTTCCTCTGTCTATCAGATCAATTTCAAGAAGGTTCGCGGCCCAGCGCCGATCGCTAGTTCTGTCTCTGTCGAAATACCTGATTTCGGACAAGTACCAAAATCTGTCGAACAGGAGATCGAGGCAGCACCGATATTGCAACTTCTTGATGTGCTCCATAGCTTGAACGTGAATTGGAGAGATCTACTACTCGAAAAATCTCATACGATCGTACAGACCTTGCCGGACTCGTCTTTCGTCAATACCAAATTGACTGCCAAGCTCAATCGACAGCTAGATGAACCACTGATCGTGGCATCTCAGTGCTTACCAACTTGGTCGCAAGAACTACCTCGGTATTATCCCTTCTTATTCCCATTCGAAACGCGCTATCTTTTCTTGCAATCGACAAGTTTCGGATATTCTCGATCAATGACCCGATGGCAAGCTGCTGCCAAGAAAGATCGGGCAGATAGTCGATCATTCTTGGGCCGACTTCAGCGACAGAAAGTGAGAATTTCACGACCACGTATGCTGGAAAGTGCCATGAAGGTAATGGAGCTGTACGGCTCAAGTCCTTCAGTTTTGGAAGTCGAATATTTCGACGAAGTTGGGACAGGGTTGGGGCCTACTCTGGAGTTCTATTCTGTTGTGTCGACAGAAATTTCGAAAAAGAAGTTCAGTTTGTGGAGAGATCACCACGGCTCATCCTCACAAAGCGAATATGTCTTCAGTCCTTCCGGCTTGTTCCCTGCACCGCTGCCAATCTTCGAGGACAACGAGACTTCAGAAACAACGAAGAAGACCCTGCTTCTCTTCAAAACGATCGGCACGTTTGTCGCAAGATCGATGATTGATTCTCGGTTGATCGACATTCCCTTGAATCCTACATTCTTCCGTCTCCTTAACAACTCAAATTCACTACCACCCACAATCGGTGCAATTTATGGTATCGACAAGGACTTGGCGAAATCACTCTCACTGGTCAACAAATTCGCCGCAGCGTATCAAGATCTAGTTGACGAGCTTGGAGAGTCTTCTGATGAACTCATTGCTTCCGCGACTGATATCAAAGTTGATGGTGTCCGAATAGAAGACCTCGGTCTTGACTTCACTTATCCCGGAAGCCCTGAAATAGAGCTGATGGTGAATGGCGCACAGACGGATGTTACGATCTTCAATGTTTCCAAGTACCTTGAAAAGGTAGTGGATCTCACCATAGGATCTGGCGTCCTGCGGCAACTGCAGGCATTCGAAGAAGGCTTCAGTCAGGTCTTTCCATACACGGCTCTGCGTGCCTTTACTGCTCAAGAATTGACAATGTTCTTTGGCCGCTCGGAAGAGGACTGGACCACGAAGACTCTACTAGAGTCCATCAAGGCGGATCACGGCTACACGCTGGACTCTTTGACAATCAGAAATCTCGTCCTTGTGCTCTCTGAGATGACAGAAGTCGATCGTCGCGAGTTCCTGCAATTCATGACGGGAAGTCCCAAGCTGCCGATTGGAGGTTTCAAGAGCCTCACACCACAATTTACAGTCGTGTGCAAGCCGCACGAAGCGCCGATGACTGCCGACGATTACTTGCCGAGCGTCATGACTTGTGTCAATTACCTCAAGATGCCGGATTACTCCGGCATCGAGGTCCTCAAGGCCAGATTGTTCACGGCCATGCGCGAGGGCGGCGGATCATTCCACTTGAGCTAGACTCTTGATAAAGACCGCAAACACACACACACACACACCTACTATTTCCGCTCGCATCACTCATCATGTTTGGCAATGTTATTTCTCATTGAAGCCATGGTAGACTAGTTTGAGCATAGTTCAAGTATTATGCATTCGCAGCAATGAATCCATTATCATCACAGTTTTGAGCATATCCATTTTTATTTTGTGGAAAAGCGATATGTAATGAATGTTTCGTGCATTCTTGGAACAAAAAGTCCTTTCATCCGGCCTTCTCAATGGTCTGTTGAACCATAGACTCTTTATTAATCTGTCGCATGCACGCGATCCACAGAAATCTGCCCCGTTAACGCCCCGCTCGATAGATTATCCTTCCATTCTTTCCCCTTCTCCGTCGCACAAGACCCAAAATTACCCTTTTTTTGTCCGTCCCCAAACCCTGGGTCAACTTTCATTTCCAAAAACTTAGCCACTCCCATCTTCCACGACGAATGACGGAGAAAATCGTAACTTTTGCGTCTAGTTCAATCACCACCATTATATCTGTAGTGCGGTCAATGTCGAGCACATGGAAGAGAGACGGATTTCTCAGCCCTCCAATCCGCCACCAATGCCGCCGTGTTTCTTGTAGTGCGCGTTCCAGCCGGGCACGAGCACCTCAAAGGCGTCCTCGCGGATATCCGGTTCGCCGGCGCCGACGTCGAGTTCCATGCAGGGGATGGGGCCGGCGCCGTAGAATCGTGGTTTGAGCCAGGTATTGTCCTTGGTGGTGATGTACTCCTTGAAGACGCGAAAGACGCCCTCTTCCTGGTCGACGTTGAGTTCCGAGTGCGTAAACTCTTTGACGAGGTTGGCGTGGATGAATTGCACCGCGCCGGTGTGGTCGTGCTGGACCATGGTGTTGCCGCAGAATCGGTCCTGCCAAATCAAGCCGCCGCACGTCAAAAAGGTCGGAATCATGTAGTATTCCTTGCGCAGCGCCTTTGACGCGAACCGCAGCGTGTCCTTGTCGCCATTGATGAGCTGGAAGTAAAAGTCGCCGTCGCGGTTAAAGTGGTTCGCAAGCAGCAGGACGTCCCACCGCAGTTCCTTGTTGAGCAGAATTTGACCAGACTCATTCTCCCACTCGTCCACGATCGGCGTGTCCATGATGGACCAGATCGGGTTCGTGTAGTGAGTCTTCCAAAAGTCCGGGAAAAACATGGTGCCTGTACGCAAATAGTCCTTGCTGTCAAAGAGATAGGTCGGATCGCGGACCGGCATGGAATCGCTGTCGAGGTAGAGAATCTCCTTGAAGGCAGAGTTGATCATTGCCGCCGTCTTGATGTGGAATGACTTGCCTCCCTTGCCAGCCTTCTTCTTGACTGGAAACAGGTTATCCGAACTGTCGAGATTCCTGACGCCGACACCACTACTCGTCAGATTCTTGATGTCGGACGCGCTCAACTCGCCCTCGAGGTAGTGCACTTCCACGGGCAATTTGCATCCATACTCCTGCAACATGCTCAGCGTAGTCCTGATGCCGAGCAGGGTATTGCGATTGCCTCCGACGAGCACGATGCCTCGACCGTCAAAGTTGGACTTTTGACTGGACCACGAGGGCATGGTGAAGTTGACATAGTCCATCCACTCCTGCTTCTTGTTTTGCCAGACTTTCGGTGGCGCCTCTGCCCAGAAATTCTCGTGATCGACAGAATGGAGGTAGTCGATGTTGCGCTCGATGCTCTTCCGCGTCTGAGGGTCCAGACTCTCGGCGTCCCTGACGTCAATTTTCTTGTTTAATTTGTCCAGGAGCACCTTGATCTCGGACATTTCCTCGTGCTGCGCTCGCAGCAGGTTGGTCATTTCGTCCGGCAGCCCCGAGACGGACACATCGTGCGCGAAACTACGGGCATTGTCGCTGAAGAGGTAGCTGAAGCTCGCAAAAATGAGCAAAAGTGCCACAACAAGCGTGGTGCGACTGTTGAGCCGCCTGGGCGAGAGACTTCCCATGCGTTGTTTCGCTCGATAGAGTTGTTCGTCACCGTCACTCCAAGGAAAATCGCCGCTGTGTCTGCTATTCACCATATACCGAGGGCTCGCAATAGTGGTGTAGTCCCTCTCGCAGACTTGTGTGCGAGGGTATCACCAATTCGTCCAGAGTCGTCCGTGGACTGTTGTCAAAGTCAATGAATGTGGACTCCTTCAAAATTCAGGAAGAGAATTGCGAACAGTGCCAAGCGAGGCTGTGTACCATGACTGGTCAGTATACAAGCACAGCAAGGAGCATAGAAGAGACGATTCGCCAAGTCCTCGGTAGCTGTGTACTCCTCGATGTTCTCGCCCTTGTGCGTCGTGTAGCTCGGGTTTCTCGGAGATTGGCGGAAACAGTGGCTGAGAATGTGGCTGGTGAACCTTTTCCAGTTGCGTCCTTGCACGTGCAACTCTGTCGTACGCCTCGGCTTGCAATCTGGTAACTTCCAAGGTTGTTCTAGATCTTGCAATTAATTGTTACAACATTCGAGGCTATCCTAGCTAGATACATATACGGCACTTTTATACGTAGTGGTGCTCTTGGCATATTACATACAATTTCGTGTTTCTTTCATCAACTCACTTTAGCGCTCATCTCAATTGCACATAGTTGGCCTACGCTCGCGTTAGTCTTGCCTCGCAATTTGTGTAAGAGTTTGGGAAAATTGCTTACCGGGAAGATTCCTGTGCGACCGTTCAGTTCGCCCGTCCACCAGTCGTCCACAGACTGGCTCTTTTCCACAATCGTGATGATGTCGCCCTTCTTGAATCCGAGATCGCCAGCCTGATCGGCATCGAACGTGTACAGGGCGATCGCTCGGTCCCCACCAATCTTGCTGCTCGAGGTCGGGCGCGGAGGAGCCTTTTTCGCGGCCGAAGATTTGCGGACGAAGCCGTCAGAGTCGAGGCTGTCGTTGTCCGAGTCGTAGCGTGGACTGCTGTAGCTGTCCCTCGTCCTGCTCGAACTCGCGGCGCTGTCTCCGAATTTCGGCTTCTCAGAGGTCGGTCGGCCAGGAGGACTGTCTGTATAGGTGGACCTGAAGCCCGTCGTTTGAGACTTGAGTGGCCGGGCAGCTCCACCCGTCCTCTGGTTCGATATACTCTGGGAACCGAATCGGTCGTTCATGTCATCATAAGCATCATCGTAATCATCCTCATTGCCGCGCGATCTGGATGACTTTGTCCTCGAGACTCCTTCGTTGTAGCCCTCGCCCTCTCTTCCCTGCCACACGTCCGAGTCTGCGTCGCCGTATATCGGAATATCATTGTACATATCGTCCCCGCTGCCGCCGACCCGGCGGCCTTTGAACACTCCGGACTCCAAGACACGATGCAGAGGCTCGACTCCAGGTGGAGGCGGAATGGAGCCATTCAGGATATGTTTCGCCGTGCAATCGCGACGATAGAACTTTTTGTTGGCATCACGCCTTTCAATGAGGACGGATCCCTCGAGCGACACACCGGCAAAGAGACCTTTTGTTTTCGAGTACGAGAAAATGGCAGAAACACCACGATGTGAAGCAGATCCACTCGCCTCGGCCGAGCGGCCAATTGGTCCAGCTGCGATCGAAATGTTTCCTCCGAGTGTGACTGAGCCGAGCGCGGCAAAGGTCTTGACAGCATCTTTCGTGTTCAGTATCATGACAAAGTCTGTGAGCTCGAGACCAATCTGCCCGCCGACTCCGGCGCCGGCGAGTCCAATACATGACGGCGATGACCACGTTCCGTCCGGTAACCTAGCTATCAGGAGACCAGAGCCGATTCGTCCTGAGAATAAAAAACCACCCTTCAAAACCGTTATGATGGCCAAACCCTTGGCATTGGACAAGATTTCCGGTGGAATGATCTATAGCATTAGCGGAACTAACGAAACGCAAGTGTTCATACCTTGTCAGGCGCAAAAGCCTGTCTTGGATCGACGAATGATGTCAAGATGCGTGCTAGTCCATGGTCAGCGCAATAATGACGAAGAACCGACTTTGTGTAACGCACCAGATTTCTTGCACTCAGACTTCAAGGAAGATGGCAAGGGATTATTGAGACCCATCTTGAAGCTGCCGGAGCTAGTGCTATGAGTGACCTTTGCAGCGGCAGACTATATATGGTTGATCCTTCTGATACAAGAGTCGTCAAACTGTATGGTCGGCCGCGGTGGTCATCATCATCATCATCATCATCATCATCATCATCAGCGGCCGCCCGAACGAATGATTCACCGGATTTCCCATCTGCTCGCCGCTCAGTGTGGAGGAGCTCTGATTAGTGCTCGTATCTCGTCGGCTCAATTATCCCAAAAGTTGGTTCAGGTACGTTGCTTCTATCGATGCCATGCTCATAACGAAGCATCGGTCGCTGCACGAGGTCATGGCGATTATAGAAGGTTATCTTCAATACGGATCCCTGACGGCTTGTCGGAAATCTTAGATCTGTGGTCTGCAAATCGTGATACCACAGGATAGTACTCTGCAAGCAGCACGAGTCGCGGACTCTCCCCTCTATATGAGAGCTGCTAGCCCGGTCGAGTCTGAGGCCGATCTCGACTTTACCAGCGCTCTTGTCGCTGACGACGATGGCGATTTGTCTGATGGAAGTGATTCGGCCTTCATTGATGCCGCTCAGGCAGCCTCGAATCGAAAGACCAAGCCGAAGAATGGTCAAAAGAGTGGCGGCACGGCGTTCCAGTCCATGGGACTTCTTCCTTCCTTGTCGAAAGCGATAGTCCACAAGGGGTTCAAGGTACCGACACCCATACAGCGCAAAACGATTCCACTCATTTTGGATCATCGCGATGTTGTCGGCATGGCCAGGACCGGATCGGGAAAGACTGCAGCGTTTGTCATACCGATGATTCAACATCTGAAGATGCATACCGCCAAAACTGGTGCGCGAGCCATCATCATGTCACCTTCGAGAGAACTTGCCCTGCAGACGCTCAAGGTCGTCAAAGAACTCGGAAAGGGAACTGATCTGAAGACTGTGCTACTTGTCGGAGGTGACTCACTCGAGGAGCACTTTGCAGCAATGTCTGGCAACCCGGACATCATCATTGCCACCCCTGGTCGTTTTCTGCACATCAAGGTCGAGATGAAGCTTCCACTGAGTAGTGTCGAGTACATTGTATTTGACGAGGCTGATCGGCTGTTTGAGATGGGTTTTGCGGCTCAGCTGACAGAAATCCTGCATACGCTACCGACTACGAGACAGACTTTGTTGTTCTCGGCCACTCTTCCAGTATCTCTTGTCGAGTTTGCCAAAGCTGGTCTGACGGACCCAGTCCTCGTTAGGCTCGATGTCGACAGCAAAATTTCTTCCGATCTGGAGTCTGCTTTCTTCTCGGTACAGACCACCGAGAAGGAGGGTGCACTGCTGTACATACTCTCGGACATTATCAAGCTTGACACTGCTTCGGCACTGACGATCAACAAACCACAAGAAAAGGACATCAAAAAGCGGAAAAGGAGAGAAGAAGTTGCACCCAATGCCACCATCATCTTCACATGTACAAAGCATCACGTCGACTATATAGCAAATCTCCTGACCCTTGCGGGCTACAAGTGCTCTTATATCTATGGCGCACTGGATCAGACGGCCAGAAGAAACCAGATTGAGGACTTCAAATCCGGTCAGTCCAACATTCTGGTGGTCACGGATGTCGCTGCAAGGGGTATCGACATCCCCATCTTGGCAAATGTCATCAACTACGACTTTCCGGCACAACCCAAAATATTTGTCCATAGAGTTGGTCGTACCGCTCGAGCTGGAAAGCGTGGTTGGAGTTATTCCCTCGTCAGAGCTGAGGATTGCGCCTACCTCCTCGATCTTCAGCTGTTCCTCTCCCGCCGCTTGGTGACGGCCCATACCACGGGCGAGCCAATAGACTACACCAAGGATGTCGTGCTGGGCGCCTTGCCGAGAGACGGCTCGGAACGTGGATCAGAGTGGGCAAACAAGACGATACATGACGATGCTGATCTCATGGCGATGAAAAAGGTGGCAGGAAAGGGAGAAAAATTGTATCTGCGAACAAGACCGACCGCTTCCGTCGACAGCATTCGTCGCGCCAAGGATGTGGTCAAGTCTCTCGGTTGGGTTGAGGTCAGCCCTCTTTTGGCGACCTCTACCGACACCGGCTCCGATGCAAGGACAGACATGTTGAAACGGGTCGGCAACTTTCGTCCCGTGGAGACTGTCTTTGAGATTGGTCACCGCGGCAACAACGAAGCAGCGAATATCATGCGGACTCGACGAGACAAATTCGTGATTGATCCGACAAAGTCAATCGCACGCGACACGGTAGACTCCCTCTCGAGCAAGACGGGAAGTGGCAAGGACGAGGAGGAAACCGACGCAAATGGTGCGATCGTGGAGGAGATGGCGAACGAGTCGGAGCTGGAGGACGCTTTCCCAACATCGAACAATCTCTCGAAACACTCCTTGACGGGCAGCAACCTGACCCGCAAGCGCAAGCGTGGCGCGGCGACCGATTTCAAGGACACCGAAAATTACATGTCGCACTACGACCCGTCAGCCAACGCGATGGACCACGCGTACGACGTCAACTCGTTCGCGGAAGCGGCGCGTCACGAGACACTGGACCTGGCGACGGACGAAGGCAAGGACGCGAAACGTGATCGCGGCAAGAAATGGGACGCGAAGCAGAAGAAATTCGTCAACGTCGCCAACGAGACGGACGGCAGTAAAGGCCGCGCGAGCAAGATGATTCGTGGCGAGAGCGGCGTCAAGATTCCCGCGAGTTACTCGGCCGGCCGCTACGCAGCCTGGCAAAATGCCACAAAACACCGCGGCGCCGAAACCATGCCCCTCGACCATCACCACACCCCTGGTGGACCCGGATCAGTAGGCACGACTGACGGCAGTAGGCGATTCAAGCATAAAGCGGTGCAGGCACCGAAGGCGGCGGATAAGTTCAGGGACGACTACCACGCCAAGAAGAAACAAGTCGCTGCCGCGCGCGAAAAGGGTGTCGGTGTGCCCGGCGTCAAGAGCGAGTTGAAGACCAAGCACCAGATCCGCAAGGAACGCAACGAGAAGATTAAGCGGCGCGAAAAGAATGCCAGACCTTCTTCGTCTTCAGCATCTCGTGGTGGTGGCGGCAAGGGTGCTTCTTCCTCGACTTCTCGTGGTGGCAGAGGAGGAGGAGGCGGCGGTCGAGGTTCGTCTAGAGGTGGTCGTGGAGGTCGTCGGTAGATGATTTTATGACACAATGTACATTACAACTGCAAGATATCGCCCATTCACGCCGTTTCTTTTCCTCTTCGTGCTTGTCATCCGGCTTCGAGCGTTATTATTACAATGATTTGCTGGACAAGTGGAGGAAAGTGTTTTCATTTGCCAACGCTTTTGCGCTGCTTGATCCGCTCTTGCGCAGCGAGGAATTCCACCTCTGATGGCTCGGCGCTCGCCGCCTCGCTCTTGCGCTTCCTGTCCTTCTTCTTTTTGGGCGTCCCGTACTTTTCCTCATAGTGTCTGGCCAGGGCTTCGGACGATTCGTCGTCGAGCTTTGAGAATGTCTCGGGACGTCGGGAACGGATGAGCACCGCGAGTTCGTCTTCCGTCATCTTGGCCGGGTCCTGCTTGACGCCCATCTTTTTCAGGATCTTCTCTGCCTCTTTTGCTTCCCGTTCGGCTCTCTTCAGACGTTTCGCTCGATCCGCCGCTGACTCATCGTATGCCTTGAACGCCTTGACCTCGCCTTTACTGATGGCTTCATCAATGTATCCCCTGAACCGCGTCTCGTCCTCCGGGTTCAGCATCACGGAGAGCATGACTTCCTCAAATATCGTCACCCAGCTGCCCTTTCCCTTCCTGTACGCCTTGAGGACGTCTTCGCGCTCCTCGTCCGAGCCGACGTATTCCTTCTTGACGTTGGCAATGACGTCTTCATTGATGGCAACCTTGTACTGATTCGCCATGAATTCCGACCAATCTATATCTGATCCTTCGCCGTCCGTGCGACCCGTCGAGTCGTACAGTTTTCGCTTCTTCTCATCGCTGAGAATGCCATATGCGAAAGCGATCTCCTTGAATTTTGCGTCTGCCTCCTCTCTTTGATCCTGCGGGACTTTATCCGGATGATGCTTGAGCGCCGCCTTGTGATAGACTTTTCTGATTTGTGCTGGAGTTGCATCTTTCGAGACACCTAGCACTTTATAAGGATCCTTGACTTCTGCAGATTGTTTCTGTTCTGGTTCTTCGTCTGCGACATCGTCTTCCTGGTCCGATCCAGCCAATGCCTCTGGGTCTTCTTCGTCTTCTCCGTCCTCGTCATCGGAGTCGACGGGTTCGTCCCCAGAGTAATCTGCATCTTCCTCGGAAACTGATTCATCCTCCGGAAGTTCGACCAACTCTTCCGTGGGTTTCGACCGCGATGATCTGGCCATCTTATGGTGTCAAAAGATCCCTCGTGGGACTTATTATCCTGAAATACCACGCGTAACCGTGAATTTCATTAATGCACAACGCGCCGGCATAAATGCACGGGTAAAATCATCGGAGCTCCAAAATTAATATACCTATCTCTACAACAAACTACAAAACACCTCGATGCACCGAAATCAAGGATCACGCCTCGCGCATCGCTGAACAGACGTTGCTGGTATGGCAGGAATCGCTACCTGTGCAAGAACTTACACGGTATATTCAAGCATTCGGCATCTTGGTCGTTGAACAGTCTGGTTCCAGAGATCTGCGCATAGCTGGTGAAGGTTCGTTTTTTGGCATGGAGTCGTGCCCAGTTTTTCGAAACACCCGCTGCTGGAGCGCCGATGCCTCGAGAATTGTCTTGCTTGTTGGTAGCATACCTGTTGGAATGGCCGCGGCCTGTTTTGTACGAGTGCTTATCGTGACAACTGTCTGGTGACTGGCCGTCGCTTTTGCCACCAGAAACTCAGCGTCAACAGTATCGACGGGCACATGTACATGTCCTGTTGTAGAAACGATCGGAACAGCATGCTGTGGCACTGCGCTTGCTCGAGCCGGGGCGGCTTCTTGTGTGGTTTGAGCTGTGACAGCGTGAAGATCTGTCTTGCTGCCAGCGGGTGTTCGAGTTGGGAGAAGTGCCTCACGTCCTGCGTATAGAGGCGGGCGTGCTACAACGTGGTGCTTGATATTGACAGTTACTACCTGTTGCGGAGGATTCTCTCGCAACCAGATTGCATTGGACAGAGTGTATTTGAGAGCATCAAGATCTGGTTCGCTGCCACTCGGAGGAAAAGGACCTGTCCTTGTTGGAGATAAGCCAATTGCTCCTATCGAATCTGACTGTACGATGGAACCGAGAATCAGGACTTGAATCATCCATAGAGTAAGCATCCTTGTTGGACGGTATCAGACATAGCACACCGAGCAGTACACTTCCTTTTCATCCTTGCGAGCATGATTACAGACATTCCCAGATGTGTATGATCTTTCAAACAAATAGCATAGACGTGTCTCGGGATGCTCAATCCCGTTTCATAGACCGTCAATGACCATGAATCTGTTTCCGAATCGTCGAGGAAATCGTTTCACTGCCTACTGATCGTGATCACTTATATCGCTGTTGAGCTCCTCCCGAAATTCTGGCTGTGCAGCCACAGAATTTTTGGATTCTCAGCATGAATTTCTGGCTGGTGACATCCTGCTGTTGTATAACAAGAGCTTTTGTTGGCTACTGCAGGTTCCTGGTACTGGGAATGGCCATCAGGCCTCGTCTGCCGAAGGCATTGCGAGGCGAATTAGGAGTCGAAACACGACGTCGACCTCGCAGGGTGCCGGTGGAGCAGAGGGAGCCTCGCAAGAAGCGTAAACTCTATCAACCGCAGTCAGACGGTGAAGATGATGCAAGCTCGCATGCGCAAACGGTCCGCCCACGGGAAAGGTCGGTGGATGTCGTGCCGAAAACCAGGGATGACATCTTGATGGACCAAGATGATGCAGAAATTGACTACTGGGAGGCAAAGTTGGGGCAGAAGAAAGGTGCGGCTAACGACGAGCTGGAAGATGGCCTGGACGACATCTTTGCTGGACTAGATCTGCCTCGAGGTGTGAGCCGACTAGAAGAAGCCAGTGAAGGAGAAGAAGAGTCTACTTCTGTATCTGAAGAGGACGAGGATGCACCGGAGCTTGTCCAAGACGATTCGTTTACGCAATTCGATGGGGAGGAGAATAACGTTGTGCAAGTCGACAATGAGACAGCAAAAACAGTGGCAAAACCTTCTATTTACAAACCCTACGCAGAGACACTTGCCGTTCCTGGCGACAGTGTTGTCAAACAGACAAGTTATGTGCCACCAGCACTGCGGAATAGACAGCCTAGCACAGAGACGACACAACTCAAGCGTCAGCTGAAAGGCTTGCTGAACAGATTGTCAACGGCCAACATATCTACGATTGTGTCCGAGTTAGAATCAATGTACCGAACGAACCCTCGAGCCACCATGAACGAAGAGCTGGCCTCATTGCTCATGAATATAGTTTCCGATAAATCCGGTCTGCTAGATACGTTCGTAGTCCTGCATGCAGCGCTGGTCGCTGCCTTGTACAAGTCACATGGCATAGAATTTGGAGCATCCTTCATTCAAAATTTAGTAGAGATGATCCTTGCGGCAAAAGGCACAGAATTGACAACTGGCCGCAAGACCATAAATCTAATGACTCTGTTGACGGAGTCCTATAACTTCGGCATCATCGCAGCAGGCCTGCTTTATGACTTTATCAGACTGCTCCTGAACGACCTGAATGAATTGCATGTCGAAATTCTGCTGGTCATCATCAGAGCATCAGGACCACAATTACGAAGTGATGATCCGTCGTCACTCAAAGACATACTAGTCATTCTGCAAGCTCAGATGAAAATACTGTATCCCGATGCAGAGCAAAAAGCCCCCATGCGCATCAAGTTCATGGTCGAGACTATGATGAACCTGAAGAATAACAAGAGTGTCGGTGCCGAGGGGCAACAAGCAAAGGAGCTGCGGACACAGATGAGAAAGTACATAGGAGGACTGAGCACTGGATCGGGGCAATCTGCCAACGAGCCTCTACGTGTCACTCTCGATGACATTCGCAATGTCGAGAAGAACGGCAAATGGTGGCTAGTAGGCGCTTCATGGCGAAACGATCAACTCCAGGGGGAGCCTTCACAAGACCAGAACTCGTCTTCGATCGAGGCAAGCCGCAATTCTGCTGATGACTTGCAGCATAACGAGTTGCTGGAACTGGCCAAGCAGCATCGTCTCAACAATCCCATCCGAAAGCAGATCTTCATCACTATTCTCTCCGCAGCAGATTACCTCGAAGCGACGACAGCTATCCTTTCGCTGCGATTGAAAAAGAGTCAAGAAAGCGAAATTGCCAGAGTTCTCGTGCTATTAGTGGGCAGTGAGGAGGGATACAATCCTTACTATACCTATATCGCGAAAAATCTGGCCGATCGCCACGGCATGCGCATCTCACTACAATTCTGTCTATGGGATTTCCTGAGGGACTGCGGAGAGTCTGAAGTAGGTCAAATTGGCCGTCAGGACGAGGACGAAAACGGTGAATCTCGTGATCCGCCATCAGTCAGAAAATTGATCAATGTGGCGAAATTCTTTGGTACACTACTGGGACACTCTGTCATGCCGCTCTCCGTCCTCAAAATCATCACCTTTTCGCGACTCCACAGCACATCGAAGCGATTCCTCGACGTCCTCTTCACCGAACTCTTCGTCTCGATTCACGCCTCCATCAAGTCCGCCAAGAAACAGAAGACCGCCGACTTTGAAAAGCACGTCACCGAGATCTTTGGCCGCGTCAAGGCCTTTGATGGTTCGCACGAGGGCAGCAGCAGTCTCGGTAAAGGCATAGATTGGTTTCTGCGAAAAGTACTAAACAAGTGCGCATCCGTCGTCTCTGACACGGACAAGGAAATCGTCCGCGAAGGCATCGAAGTCGCCCGCATCGTCTTGTCCCAGTCGCCATAGCCTCCCCCTCTTCCCCCCATTCCAGCTTTCAATTCCATAATCGACAAGAGTGTCCCGCTTCCGTCAGAATCTCGTACCAGCCTTTACAGAACGGCATCAATGTGCCGTCGGGAAACCGTTTCGTAAAGAGACCGCGCTTGGTGATGGTCAGTCGAAGTGCCGACTCTGCGTCGTTGTCCGGCATTGTGCGGTACGGAAAGAGTGTCGCGACCGGTTCATCCGTCGTGTTGTTGGTGGTAGTGGTGATTGGGTGACTGGCGGCCACGGCGAGAATCGCAAATATTCTGAAGAATTGCATTGCCTGTAATGCTCGTTTTTCGATGTGTTTTGAGAATATGAGTACAATAGAGGGGAGAGAACGTCAGGACACGTAGTTATATAAGTAGTTTGATCAGTCAGAAAACGAAACAATGGTCATCACACGAAAAACGAAATTATTGATTCAAAACGAAATTTTCCAAGACGAAATGAATTACTTTTTCCATATCTTTTTGACAAACTATAGAAAAGGGTCATTCTAGGGGGTAATGCGTTTCGGGTCTCGAGGAAACAAGCTGGCGTGTCGAATGTTGCCGAGATCGAGGTACAGAAACACGACGCGCTCGAGTCCGATTCCACCACCGGCGTGCGGCGGACACCCCAACCTGAAGGCATCGACGTAATCCTTCAACCCTGGCCCCGTGGGGTCGACTCCCAATTTCCTCATGCGTTCCACCAAGAACTCGGCGTCGTGGATTCTCTGTGCCCCCGAAAGGATTTCCTCGCCCCTCAGGAAAAAGTCGTAGGAATTACTGAATGTCTCATCCTCCGGGTCCGGCATGGTGTAGAATGGTCGCACCACGGAGGGAAACTTGTCAATGACGTAGAAATCGGTATGGTACTGTGCGCGCACGATCGGGCCGAGGGCGCGCTCTTCGGCGGTCTCCATGTCAGTCACGTACTGCGTCTCGCTCGGGGCGCGGATCCCGTGCTGCAGTAAGAGATCCACGGCCTGCTTGAACGTGAAGCGAACGGGCTTGCCGTCCGCGGGGAGTATAAAGTCCGGCACGGGGAACTGTTGCTTCACAATCTCGATTTCCGCCGCGAAGCGCGTGCGCAGTTCCGTGAAGAGGTGGATGAAGAGACTCTCGATGAGTTCCAGCACCTCGTGATAGTGGCGCTCAAACGACATCTCCAGATCCAAGCCAATAAACTCCGTCATGTGTCGGTGCGTGAAACTGTTTTCCGCACGAAAGACCGAACCCGTCTCAAAGACGCGCGGGAAATCGGCCGAGATGAGCATCTGCTTGTAC
Source organism: Taphrina communis (assembly GCA_005281525.1). Taxonomy (NCBI): domain Eukaryota; kingdom Fungi; phylum Ascomycota; class Taphrinomycetes; order Taphrinales; family Taphrinaceae; genus Taphrina; species Taphrina communis. The sequence continues at coordinate 806,035 of RHGI01000001.1, read as the reverse complement.
AGCTGCGGCGACTGCGCTAAATAGGCCTCCGTCTTGAAGTACGGCAGCTTGAAAAAGTTGCCGCCGCCCTCTGATGCGGACCCAATCATCTTTGGTGTGGAAATCTCCAAAAAGTCGCGGTTATATAGGAATTCCCGGAAAATTTGTCGCACGCCAGATGAAATCTTGAAGATGGCGTGGTTTGTCGGTGTCCTCAGATCCAGCACGCGATTGTCCAGACGTGTGGCGAGTGCTATCCTCGGGTACTGACTGTCGCCTTCCTTTGCCTGCTCCTCGCTCTCCTTGATGGCCTGCTCGCTCCTCGATGCGTCCTCCACCAGGAACGGTGTCTGTGCGGGCGCTTCCGACTCGATGAAGATCTTGGTCACATGGAGCTCGGCGTCCTGTATTGTGCATGACTTGACCGGCTCCGGCGTCGTCTTGACCATGGCCTCCACCAGCACGATGGACTCGAGGTTCAGCTGTATCGACCACTTGACCATCTTTGGACTGACCGTGTCCTTGTTGGCAAGCACCAGCGCCTGAATGGTGTGGATCTCATCCCGAAAGACGAGAAAACACATCTTGGCACCCGATGCGCGAGAGTTGTGCACGCGAGCGCGTATATAGACAGTCTCCCCGTCATTCGCCTTTGAAATATCCTTAATCTTGTGAAACTTGGCTCCCTGAGGCTCAGTCGATTGGTTCATGGGTCGCTTGCCATAGAATCCCTCTGAAAAGTCGACATCCGCGGCCGCTTCTCTCGCGGCCTTTTCCGCAGCCAATCGTTCCTGTGTCGCCTTGGCCTTCTCCGCCTTTTGTCGCTCCTTTTCGAGTTTTTTCAGAGCGTTCTTCGTCAGTGGTTTTCCTTCGGCACTACAGTAGTCAGAATTCGATATGGTATCATTGTCGGCAAGAGCTCCACATACTCGAGTTGCACGTTTTCCAGCTGCCCCGAGATTTCCTCAGACATCTTCACGACAAGTATCAGCCAGCTTGTGGACTGCTAGCAAGCAATTCTGTGGTTATGTGAATGACTCGCAGGTAATGCTATACGGGACGTGTGCAATGACTCTCAGACATGAGATGGTCCATAAATTTGTGGAGGAGCTCTTTATATGGGAGCCATGCTTCCAAAAGAACTTGCAATCTGATGAGCTGGAAGGCTCTTCTTGTGTGTATGGCCAGGATGAATGAGAAGTTCTTTGATACATGGCTCAGGACAGCTGCATACGTAGTATAAGACAAACGGAGAAGAGTAAGATCTTTCGAAAATGTATATAATCATCATCAAATCAGCTACCTACCTGGCCTCGTCCATATTTCTGATAAAGCCCCAGAACCACGAGACGGTATCGAGGTGTCCGTCGGCAGATTGTCGTTCGTTCACCGTATGAATGCGTCCCATGCCCTCGTCAGCGGCTCCTCCACCACCAGCACCGGCACGACTGCGTGACGGGTTGAAGCGGAAAATATTGCGCGTGAGGGACCAGGTGTAGCGCGTGTCGGTGTTGCCCGTCATCAGGCCCGGACTCACGATGATGTCCTCACCAAACAAGGCCCGCGTCGTGCCGGCCAATACTTCATATGAGATGGAGTCGGACGGTGTCAGTGGTGCCGGCTCGAGGACATTGTTTGCCGAAAGCGTGATGGTGTTGCTGTCCCCATTGTCCTCGGCACCGAATCCGACGACCTTGAGGTTGTGCTTCTTTGCGACAATGGCGGCCATGATGCCAATGTTGCGCTTCACGGCGTCCGAATTCGAACCAATGTTGATTCGGTGGTTGATTGTGGTCGTGACCTCTTCCGGTAGCGCATTGACCTTGACTCCGCCTCTGATGACGTCCACAGCGACACTCGTCGTCATGAGGTACTTGATGGCCGGGCTCACTTTGCTGACTGAATGAGCCAACTTTCGCAGCTTCTTTCTTCCTCCGCCCATGAGTTTGGCCCATGCCTTTGGGAACTTTGGACTGTGTTCCGCACCGCAGGTCAAGTGACGCAGATACGGATTCGCACTGTCAAGCTCCGGGGTGTACTTGTTTTGTGGTTTCTCAATCAAGGTAATTAGTTCCGCCGAAACGCCGATTGCAGTGTGGTCACCGGGCACGGAGGAGTGTCCTCCTGGCATTCGAATGGTAATCTCGACATTGATGTGTCCCTTTTCACTCATTCCAGGACTCGCAAAGACGGTGCCCCATTGTGTCGAGAAGCCATTGCCTTCATCCACGACAACCTCGATTCCACCATCCCCATACCTGTCATGAATGAATGGTGCCAAAAAGCCGCCTCCTTGTCCCCCAGAAATCTCCTCGTCAAAGCCGAACGAGAGCAAGACTGTTCGAGACGGCTCGAATCCTTGCTCGAGCAAGATGGTTACGGCCTCAAAGATGGCAAGCAATTGGTTCTTACAATCCGACGCACCTCTGCCCCAGACATATTCTCCATCATAGTATCCGGAGAATGGCGGGTGAGTCCATTGCTTGACAGTCTCGGCGGGCACCGGCACAACGTCCGTGTGAGCCATGAGCATAGTGGGCTTGAGCGAGGCGTCAGATCCTTGCCAAGTATACAACAATCCGAAAGTGTTGACCTTTTCGAGACTCAATCGTGAGTGCAGCAGGGGAAAGCTCTTCTCGAGATACTCGATGAATGCGAATCGCGTGTTCCATCTCTCATCTCCAGCCTCGTCAGTCTCATTCGCAGGCACTACACCTAGATCGTCGTACGAGATGGTCGGGTACTGCACTGCATGCGATAGGAACCCAATAGAGTAATTTCTGTACTCGCCGTGCACGTACTCGGTGATCTTGTCAAAGGCACCGGTCGAATTGGCGGGATACAGCGGATCCGGTTGCGGACAAGCACCTTTGAAGCCATGAGATTTGTTGTATCCCAGCAGGTGGCCGAGATCTCTCAAGCCTCCGCCGAGGACAAGCATGGTCGAGGCGAGGATAAAAACGACAGCGAGAAATCTGCGTCCGATCTTCTCGTTACGGCGTGCCTCATTCAATAGTTGACGCTCTCGCGCTTGCCATTCCTCGTCACTCGACGACTTTTCACTCATCATGCACGTACTTCTCGTACAACTGATTGCTGAATTACTTGTCCAGGGACGGCCAAGGCTAGAGCGAGGATACAAGTAGGGGAGTATTTCACTGCTAGTGCAGCTGGGAATCGCGGACTGGGGGATGAATCGGAATCAGCCGCTGCGGTCATCCTTTGCTCCTTTCTCCACAATCTTGGCCTCTGACAAAAGCCATCACACAAAAAGCTTATCACTCATCGGAAGTCGTCGATATGCTCAGGCGCCGATGAAAAGCAAGGCAAGTAGATATATAAGTATTAATTCTTTTCTAAAGGAATGTGTGGTGCGTCTATGTCACATGGATTTCCACGCTATAATTCTGCGCCCTTGGTAAAGTAGTGGGAGAATGCATTGTCCCAGACAGATTTCGCATTCTGCTCGATAATCTCTCCATGGCACGGCACGATCGTCGTAAAGTCCCAGCCCTTCATGGCCACCAGACTGGCCTTGAAGGACTTCTTGTCCTTGCCCAGCACGTACCAGTTGAAGTTTCGGTGCAGGTTCGAGTGCGCGCTGAGGTACTTGAACGGCGACAGCCAGCCCATGATGCCCGCGCTCGAGCTCGACCCTTGGTACTGCTCGAACCCTGGCAAATTGAAGAGCAAGTCGGCCTCGACCAGCGTCTTTGACGGTGTATGCAGGATGGCCAATTCCTTGTTTGCGTGCCCGGCAAAGTAACACGTCTCGATCCCATGCGACTCCCATCCAATCAGGACATCGTCGTACTTCTTGTCCCCAAAGATCTTGTGGAACCTCAGGTCCGGGTGCTTCTCCTGGATGCCCTCCACACCAATCAACTTGGCGTCCGGGTAGAGCTTCGAGTATTCCTCCAGACTCAGGTGGTGCTCGACGTCCGGCGCAACGAGGTACGCCACCTTGCCCATACCCTTCAGCGCATCCTGAATCTTTGACTCTGACTTGATGGCAGACACCACAATGACGTCGTTATTGGCCAACTTGATTGCCGTCGATCGCGCACCAATTTTGAAGAGGCCGAAGCGATTGAAGGGTGCAGAAAAGGTCGTGATGTTTTGATTCAGGTTCCTGATTGTGGTCATGACTGCTGCGGACGCGTAGTCAATGGTCCAGATAGATCGAACTGAATAGCAAAAGGAAAAAGGGTAAGAGAAATATGTCAAGAAATATGTTCAACAGATCTAGAGCAGACGGACGAGGCAGGCAGCTGATAAGAGAGCCAAGAAAAGTCAAAGTGGAGGCGCGAATTGAAATTCTTGACGATTCTGACCTCATTCCCCGTTTCGGTGGAGACTAGCCAATTGCAGTACATATACAACAAATTTAAAGACAAAGAAAGTCGACAAAATAGGGAAATCGAGAATCTGATTCCTCTTACTTCCCATATGCGATGTGATTTCCACTCGTGTCTCGTGGTTGGTCAATGTCTTTTTGTGCGATTCCGTGCATTGTTATCCATTCTGCCTGCCGCTGCTTTCGGACATTTTCATCCTTTTCTTGTGCAACATGTGCGTATGTATGGTAACATCAACGCGACATCCCACTTTTTGTCAAATGGCAGTCAATCACAAGTCACGGCAGTTGCAGTTTCACTCTATTGACATAGACAATAATTGCACAAAAAGACAAGCCAGTGTCTCTTGACATTAAGATATCATTTTTTTCGTGGTTCGTTACAGTACTTCCCGCGCACTACTCCAATCATCTCGTCGAGTTTTTGGGTGCCTCTAATTATTGCTGACCACAAGTCACAACTAAACTCTCCATGACCCGAGTTTTCATCTTATTAGTTCGCATCCTCCTTCGAACCATCATCACCAGACTTTTGGTCCAAAAGTCTGGCCCTCTTTCAGGACGGTCCGGATGGCGGTACCCTGCGCGTCCATTGTGCTGCCCACCACGGACACTCCCCACCAGGACGCAAAGGATCCTCCGTTGATGCCTGTCAGCGAGAACGCCAGGAAGATGGTTATCGTGCCAATGGCCAGTCCAGAGTCGAGTCCGGCAGATAGGACGTAGTTGTACTTTGCCCACCACTGCGGGTATCTCTGCTTCAGTCTGCCATTGAAGAACCAGCCCACCATGGCGAAACTCAGATAGTTCAGAGGTGTTGCCGGTGGAATGAGACCCGTACCGCCAAAGAAGACGGGAATGTTGATGTACTTCCAGAACGACTTGGGCTTGATTCTGGCCATGTACCAGATCGGTATGGGTAGCAGTATCCCGACCAGGAAGAACCACAGCAACTTGTCGTAAATTTGTCCAATGGAGAATATCCTCGACGGACCGAGCAGTCCCCAAATGACACTGGCGGTGAAGAAGACCCGGGCACCCGGACAGGTGAAGCCGTCTTGCGCTTGCTTGGTGCAGACGCCCTTGATTGATCCGAGCGCCCAATTCATCACAGTCACCTCGACCAGACTGCCCCAAACCGTGGCCACAATCTGCGTCCAAAAGAGCGTCCGAGGAGGAATCTTCATGTAATGACCAATCTTGAGATCAGATGCGAATGACAGACCCTGACTCATCGTGATGTATCCATAAGTCTTGAAGCACATCATTGCGACTGGCGAGCCAGGCTGCATGTATCCAATGATAAATTCCGTGATGACGTTCAAACCAACTTGAATATTCGTAGAAGCTTGAATGACTCCAATCGGCAGAAACCACGTCACACTGATGAGGACGGCGAGCATGAATGCCCACCATTTCAGATGAGTGTCGTACACTTGCGTGACCACCAGACTCATAGCTGTAGTCACAACGAATATTACGAGATACCACCAGCTCGGAACCTCAGGATAACGACGCATAAGCTTCATGTGAATGTCACCCTTTTCATCACGCCCAGTGTTCTTCCATCGTGCAATCAGGTCCTTGCCGTTGTACAGAATGGTGTGCGAAATGACAGAAGCGATCGTGGCGAACGAGATACCATAGCACAACGCAAACGTGGTTCTGTTTTCGTCAGACGACGGCTCAAAGGGTTAAATCAAGGCATATCTTACGACAGGAAAAGCGGTGAATATTCCTTGTATTTTGCCACATCGAGTGTAAATTCAGGTGTCAAGATCTTGGTCACGTCATATACTGCCTGTGTATTGTCGTAAGACGTGCTGTCCGAGATAGGAAGGAATCTGATCATCAGTGAAGTGCACTTTGACAACAGGGTTTGTGTCCTTACTCTGAATACCAAGCTCCAGTGTAGTGAATCAATGATGTCACGAGGATGAACATCACCACTGTTCCGGCAAAGATGTTGCCAATAGCATGAGCCGGGAATGCAAGAGGACTCCCTACATAGCCCGCAATCTGGGTCCAGTCGAAAGTGATTGGTAGTATGGACAGTCCAGTGAAACCACCAAAGAGCTGATTCACGACCACATTGTGTGGCGAAATCCAAGTAACGAAAGCAAAGACAGATAGGAAAGGTGCGATGTAGCCTGGGAACCAGTACCAAAGGAAGGATCCGAGGAGAATGTATAGGAAGAATCTGAACCGACTGATGACCCACTTGGCGGTTGGATCATAAGTCTGATGCTGCTCATGAAGTGTATGAAACAACGTAGTATTGATCAAGACCGACGGCCAAATCATTGATGCAGGCCAGACCAGATATCTGCGAGCAGTCCCAGCAATACCATAGCCAATGATTTGCGTGGACCAGACGAGCAAGATCTGGTAACACCAGCCCAAGTACTGTCCATAATAGTGTTGTTGACTGATGAGGATGGATGTCGCATATGCTTGGCCGCCACCAAAGGAAACGTTCGACATGATTGTAATGACTGTGTGTTCCTTGATGTTGAACTTGCCGGGATTCAAGTTGAACTTTTTTCCAAAGAGCTTGTACTCCTTGTCTGGCATCACCTTTTCCCAGCCCTTGCCCGCCCAAAAGGAGAGCAATTGTGCGACGATCGAGGAAATCACAATCGAGGGGTTCCGCATACTGAAGAGCATATTGAGTCCGGATCCCACCGTGACAAACAACATGCCTAGACACCATACTCGAATCGTGTTGACGGGGAGGTGAGGTTCATCAGTAGGAGGCACAGCAGCCCGTACCTCTGCATATGGCGAGTCCTCGAACAAGGCACCGTCTTGTTGCGCTGTCGGTGCCAATTCGATAATCTCGCTGCGTACAGAGGCTGCATCACTCGGATCAGGTAGGTTTGGGTCGTTGAGCCTGACATTCAATGACTGGACATCAGTATTTCCTTTACTCGTAGTTGGAGTCCGTCCGGCGCTGCCTGGATGTATCTCGACAGAAGAACAAACAGTCAGCTCAATCTTCTCCGTCGACCCTGCCATGACCCAGGGGAACGGGTACCCTTTCCCGGCAATCTCTGAGGCGGTCGAGATACTTGTAGATTGTATTTTGTTGCAATTCGACACTTATTGAAGCTTCCACTCATCTCCTACCACGGTGAGAAGGACGAACGCTAAGGGAGAACGCGCGCAATATTCGCTTATTGCAATTCCGTGCTGCCGCGTGTCTGAGAGAGCCATATATAATCTACCCCTTTTACTCACCCCTTTATGGTGAATAAATTTGCAAGGTGCAGAATCGTGCTGACAATACTTCCGAAAGAAAAGCTTGTCTATCTAGCATTAGCGACAATTGAACCCACAAGCACAATCACTTCGTAATTGAGTCTCATCAATTGTGAAACCGTCAGCAGTCCCCTCCTATCTACACATCTCAATGCATTCCTATTCGATTAGCTTGACAGACAAAACAAGTACACGAGATCAGAGTGAGAACACGAGCTTTGAGTGTTGGGAAAGTTGTGCTATCGCCTGTTTGACCTAGTTAATGGGAGTCCCATATCAGTCCGAGACGATCTGCATTACTGTCGAATGCTAACTTTGCTACTTTCAGCTAGTTCGTCGCTGGTGGTTGTCTACGCATGGCATCCGTGCCTGTGACGAGAGCCATCCATGTACCACATGTCAATATTTTGATAGTTTCCACGAGATTTGCGATTTGGATGAGGTCGAGAGCATCAAAGCAACGCCTCCAAATCGCAGTGGATTTGGTCATTGCACGTCCAGATTAGGTAGGTTGTGCCAATCATCAATAATGCCTTCCATCATGGGAGAATAATGCCCGGCGGTCCGCGAGAGGCTGCTAGAGGTACACTAGATGACAAAGAACCTCCGCCCATTGCGAGACCTTCATCTTTGTGAGAACTTTGTATCGGTGGTGCCAGACCGGGAGGTGCCACTCTAGACAGCATCGGCGCTGGACTCATCTGTCCAGCATTCGGCGATGACTGTTGATGGACAGGATATTGTTGCGAATGCATGTGCTCTCGAGGCGGAGGATATACCGCGATCTGTTGTGCGCGCTGTCCAAATGGGGAGAGATGCTTCGGGTGCTGTGCTGTAGGGTAATCTTGCACCGCTGCTGCGCTTTCGGGCTCGTTAAGTGATGCTCTTTGCATAATGGAGACTGGAGCTCTTGACTGAGCATCATTCCGAAAGCCATCCTGTGGATGTGACTGTATCTTGTTGTCTACCGTCGCAGCGGAGCCTAATCTTGCAGACTCCTTCTCTGGAGCAGGAGAAACTGTGGAGGGAACACGGACACGATTAGCGAACCCTTTTTTGAATCCGGTCCCACCGGGCGTGTCACTCATGTTGACTGGTTGTCGTTTGATATCATTCTTGCTCTTTGCAACATTCTGCGAGGTTTCTACTCGCTTACCAAATTTACGTGGCACTTTCAATTCAATTTCCGTGGTCTTGACACGGATAGGTGACATGTTATCAAGCTCCTCGTTCAAAGACGGCCTTGTGGTGTAGTACTTGTTTGTACGATCATGGTCGACACGGGAAGTCTTCTTGCTCGGTGATTTGTCTGAGAGGACGACGCCATTGACATCAGGGAGCTTCAAGGACGGCTGCGGTGGTACTAACGGATCCTTGACATGACTATCCTTCGTTGTTGTATCCAGGACCAACGGCATGTTCCATACTGGCACGGCCGGTATTGCAGTCGAAAAGGCTGGCGTCTGCTTGTCTGCAGGTTTCGATGTCGTGCTGCCTTCAGACGGAGTCGTTTTAGGTTTTCGTGACCAATCTAGGGACTTCTCGCTGTAGGGTATCTTGACTCGAGGTATTTGCCCTTCCTTCAATGGTTTGATCTCCCACACAGACCTTGATTGTATATCAAACCAATTACGACTGCTAAATCTTGATGATTTGTGTTCAGTGCGGCTAGATGAACCTTTAGAGTTGTCGTCCGAATTCCACAAAACATTGTTATGGTTCTTGTGGGCTTCTCCAGTCGTGGCCAAGCTGCCGCGCGGCAAAGTTGCGCTCGGCAGATTTAGTGCGGGAGCCGTTTCTGGAGTCTCATATAGAGCGTTCTGCACGGAGTCTATCCTCGGGGGTAGTATGGGCGAAACGAAAGGAGCGACATGGTTCGAGATCTTGTTCTCTCCCGTACCTGTAGATGATGGAAAGAATCGAGAGGAGGTTCTGCTTTGACCTTGTCCTGGAGTGGACGGAGAATGCCGGGCCTTTTCCGGACTCATCGCTTCGTCCGAGGCATCGAAAACATTACGTTCCCGACCGTCCACTTGTGCTGGGACAGCAGCAGCTGCCTTGATTGAGTTCGCAATTCCATCAAACGCAGACCATGAAGGCTGGCTTGCGCGGTTCGCAATGACAGGTTTCTGAGTCTGAGACGGTAGCGCTCCGCTAGAAGTAGTGTCACGCTCATCTCGAAACGTGTCTCGATTTTTGCGGGACCCGATAGGTCCCCAAGCCGCTTGGGACGGTGATGCGAGATCCTTTCCTTGATTAGCGACTGTGGCCTCGAACTCGACGGGGACATCGTCGGATGTCAGGGCCGATAAATCGAAGGGATCACGGCGGGAAAACTTGCTAGATGACTCAATCCGCCCAGCGTTCGCCAATTCCATCGAACCTTTCGATGGACGTGTATCTCGCTGCCACATTTCACCATTGTCAGTCTGCCTTTGTCGTTCCGTTGCTTTGTTCTCGGCTTTCACATCGGAAGCGTGCAGAACAGCGCTGGTAGCCTTCTGTGTAATAATATTGCGTTCGATGGCGTTTGCCGTCTCCTGACTCGGTGACTTCAACACAATCTTGGGTCGCACTTCAATTCTCTTGACTTGTGTCGCAGCCTCAGCTTCAGCTTTCGCCCTTTCTTCTTTCTCGGCCTGTGCTGCCAGTTCTGCAGCCTTTTTCTTCGCTCGCTCCTTACGAGCTAGTTCTTCGGCCTCCTGATCCTTCCTGCGCTGGATCGCCTGCTCACGACGTTCTGCCATGAGTCTTTTCTGCATATCGATGAATTCCTGGGAAGAAGGATCCAGCTGGGCAGGCGAATCGACATTATCTGGATCTGGGGCGGTCTCTGCAGGAACCGGAACTTCGGCGACAGGACGTGGCGATGAATCGACCACCGCCTGGTTTGACAAGCCTTTGGCTTGTGGTTGCGTAGACATAGATTTGAGATCCTGTTTCGTCGCAGTCACTGGGACATTACCGTTGATAACCCTGACATCTCCACTAGATGTAGGCATTTTCTGAAGAATTTCCGACGGCCTTCGATCATTATGACTTGTGCGGCGATTCTGTTTCGAAGTTGCATCAATTTGCTCGAATCGACCAGTGTTCGAATTAAAGATTTCGCGCGTTTGTGGCGGATTTTGCCAATGTCGGTCGTAGGTATTTTGATCGTACTGATATCGAGCGTCGCCAGACTGAAACACAGGTTCTTCTCGAGGCGGAACAGCTCGAATGGGACGTTCGTAATCGGGATTCTGGACCGGTGGTGGTGGTGGTGGCGTGACTCTTGTCTGTTCTGCAGGTGTATGTCTGGCCCCATTGATCAAAGATTCGTTTGCTTGCGGTGGTTTTGAGGCAGTGATACTGACAGGAGGATAGTCTGGTGATTTGACCAGTGAAGGATGCAAGCTGTGTTCAGATCTTTTCCAGGGCCCACCACCAGCTTGCTCAGCGAAAGGCGATGCGAGATGCGGCAACGGTTTCGCAGGCTTAGGAGGAGGACCGGCAGGGGGTTTGGAAGACGCATCTGTGTTCGTCGTCTGCTGCCCAATAACCACCTTAGTACCATCTCCAAAATCGATAGTGTCGCCCCAATCATCATCTTCATCACTCTGCAGCACGTCAGAAATATATATGCATTTACAGATGTTTCACATACGTCGTCCCAACGGCCCTCCTTAGGAAGCCCATTAGAATTGCTATTGCGGGAGACGAGCGAGATGCCATGCATGGCTTTCAGCTCATCATCAGTGTAGTCCTTCGCTGATTTCGCTGGTGCCATTCCCTTGTTCCATACGGGGGCTTTCTTGTCGACGATGACATCCTTCGGCGTACTTTGCCCAGTCTCACTGGCAGCTGTACTGGGAAGGTTCTCTCGAGTCGTGCGTAAGGAGGACGCATGGCGCGAGGTCGTAAGCTTCAACTTGGAGGCGCTGCCATATCCCAAAGACTGCGAAGCTACAGACGGCTTAGGAGTCTGAACGGGGAGCGAACGAAGCGGTGTCGAGGAATTGTTATTGTTGGAATTGAGGAATCGTGAATTTAATGATTGTGATTTGAACGTGCCCTTCTTGAATACGTCCATTCATGGAGATCCTGTTCCGCGTCTAATATACGCCGTTCACAGACCACAGGGACGATAGGTATCACTGACCCAATAGTGTCAACGAGCCAATTCTGGAGAGGCGACCAAGTATAGCTGAGCACACCAAGATTTATCGGTAGCTCGAACAAGGCAAATTCGATTACTCACACGGCCGGGTACGCAATTGCTTCCCACACTTCCACGGTCTAGGATAGAGGCGGCTGGGCGGGTAGCAAGTACAAATCTGGAACCTGGAATAGGAACGCTCGCCATCACTGAAACTGGGAAATTGGAATGTCTGAGAACGGGCAGAGATTAACGGATAAAGATGAAATCTCGGGCCGTTGCAGCAGTTTTCGAGCTCCTCGAGGCATCTCAGCACGACTACAAGATTGGCTGCAAGCTGCAGTCGAGGCAAGTAAGCTATGCGATATGTGGAGCACATGACACAATCTGTCGCCTTCATACACATCAAGGTGCTTCGCACGAGTTGAAACGGTATATTTGAGATGTATATTAGGAGACTATGTACAAATATTAATACAGTCAAGAGAAGAATATATACGACCTCGTCGAATGCCAAAATGCGATGAGGTGGAGCATGAATCAACCACCAGCGACTGATGGGTGGTGTGTCCATGAATCTGTCCATGATCGTTCGTGTACAGATAGACTCGCCTCTCGATGATTGTGTTCTTTGTCATCAGTCATATGAGGCTGTGAGCATAGTGAAGTCGCCATGCATTTGTATGCCTTTCCATATCCTTCGAGGTGCCCGATCGGCTACATTCAATCCGATAGAAGATCATACAATACGAGCCAGGATAGACACCGCCAACGACTTGATCGAGCTCGGAATTGTTGATTTCGTGCACTGATGTACTTGCATATCATTCCAAAGTCCCTGTCACTAAACATCGTACCGGGATCCATGCATGAGTCCGTCGCCGCAGGGACAAGGTATGATGTAACTTTGTGTAACAGACAAGCGATTGTTTCACCTTGTACTTCTTGACACAATCCGTGACTATGCAAGTGCGTTGCAATCTGTGGTGCCATTTCCGGTGCGAGATGCGTAGCTTATGACCCTCCGTGCTTGAAAGATGCTCGCATGAGCTGACTCATAAAAAGTATTCTACAGCTGGCTTCTTGGCGGGCAGTCGGCTCGTGTCCTGTTTCGCAGCATCGAAAATCTTATAGGTCCGGCCTAGATTCTCGTCCAATTCCAGAATTGCCGCTACGTTGCCACATCGGTAACAATAGTTTGGAGCACTCCATACGGTGACAACACCGCCAGTTCCGCGTCCATACTTCATGCCAACAGGGTAAGTTTCTCGCTTCTCCTCAAAGTCCAGGTCGAGTTGCTCCTCATCAGATTTGATGGGGTCATAAGCTGGCGGCATCTCAAACATTTCCTTGTATCCCTCCATGACTAACTGATGAGCACGGGCAATCATCTCTATGCCATTGTTTCGGCAGAATGCTTTGGTCACATCCGCGCCGAAAAGATACCCCGCTCCACGAGGAGAGAGACCCCATGATGGAACGTCCTCAGGGTCACTCCAGAGCAGATCACACATAGAGCCCTCGTGTGGCACTTCCTGCTTGCGATCTAACAGACGAATCTGATCAATGCTGGCGATTGTGGGTGACAGACCACCGTGTATTGCAAACCACTTGCCATCGGAAGTAATGGCTCCCAGGGACAAATAATCGAAGACTTCGCAGCAGTATCGCCAAACGCTGCTAGAACCATATTTCCGAATGCATTCGTCGTAGAAGCCATAGACCTGTGTGATTTGTCTTGACTCATGATTACCCCGAATCAGCGTAATTCGATCCGGATATCGTACTTTCAGGCAAAGCAAGAGAAGGAACGTTTCGAGAGAGTAGAACCCGCGGTCAACAAAATCTCCCATGAAAAGATAGTTCGTATATGGGCAGTCGCCTCCTACGCGGAAGAGTTCAATCATGTCATGAAACTGTCCGTGTATATCGCCACATATCGTGACCGGCGTGTCGATGACCTGCACATTTGCCTCATCAATCAAGATCTCTCGCGCTTTGTGGCAGAGGATCCGAATCTCGTTCTCACTAATCAATTTGCATTGCTGTAATTTGGCGATATGCTCGTCGAGATCGCTCATGAAAGCCGGAGCAAAGCTCTGCTTGTTGCTACTCGCCTGCGAGCTGTGCTTCTATGAATTGAGTCGATTTCTGTGTACAACTCTATAGCTATACCTATAGTCGAGCAGCGCGTGATGGCGGATTCCCAATTTAGCTGCATGCAGAGCGCTCATGCAGCATAGAAGAGGCAATACGTGAAATACGAACATAACGATCGCGGGGCACTTCCAAGCTCAGGTCATGATCACTTCTAGATCTATGCATGTAGCCTGCATGATCATAATGGCCACATATGTATGCATATACATATGGACGCATGACCTTTATATATCCCTGTTCATGAGAGCATAACATGAGTAATCACAATTATATCTATATGTACTATACCGGGATACAATGCTATGATAATTCGCATTGATGTAGCTAGCCGGCACGCAGAATGAACCTGGCTGCGCGGTACAGTGAGTGAGTCATCCTTCCACAGCGTAGTCCTTCTTCATCATCCTGAGCCTGTATTGAAGTCGCGGGCAGCTAAAGCCTCGTAGTGGTCGACGTCTGACTCCGACTCGAGCGAATGACCGGACGTGGTATGGCGAGCACAAGCCTGCATGAATTGAGGAGGAGAAAAGCAGATCGGAAACAGTGGAATATGACAGTCCTCGCGTCCGGTCCCCGGAGACCATGTATGCAAAATTGCAAAACACATCCTCTACTTGAGCAGATATCCCATCATCAAGAATGCATTGAATCTTGTCTCAAGTTGAATCATCTCTCATGAACTTGGTGTAAACTGAGTTATTTGTCTCGTTCACATATGGGTAATCCAGTCCTTGTAAGAAAGCTTGAAATACTTTGTCTTGTCCTACCGGAATTTGTATGCCGATCAAGACTGATGCGACATCCGCTCCATGGTTTCGGTAATGAAACAGTGAAATATTCAGCCCTGTAGGTAGTTCATTCAAGAATTTACCCAAGGCTCCATATCGTTCCGGAAACTCGAAACGATACAAATGTTCGTTCTGAGCGGATGATTTGCCACCAACGAGATACCGAGCATGTGATTTGGCCATCTCGTTATCACTATTGTCTTCGCCCTCGAATCCTTCTTCGCGTAATTTGTTAAGAATATCTGGGACTTCCGCTTGACGATCGACAACCTTGAATGATAGATAAATGTTAGCCTTTGATGGGTCTGAGTAACGATAAGAGAACTCTGTCACTGCACGTGGGGTGATGATGTTGTGTAATTTGACGAAAGATCCCGGCTTCTCTGGTATAGTGACGCTGAAGAACACTTCCTTTGCGAGACCTAACTCTGCTCGCTCCGCAACAAAGCGCAAGCGATCGAAATTCATGTTTGCACCTGACAGTGTTGCACAGTATGTATCGTTCGGGTTCGAAGGAGGATTCTGCTTCAAATACTTCTTCAGACCCGCCACACCGAGCGCACCCGAGGGCTCGACAATGCCCCTGGTGTCTTCGAACACATCTTTGATCGCAGCGCACAGCTCATCTGTGGACACTAGCACAATCTCGTCAACTAGCTCACGACAGAGCCTGAAGGTCTCTTCCCCAACTATTTTGACAGCAGTACCATCAGCGAACAGCCCAACGTCTTTCAAAGTGACATGTTTATCTGCTGCAAGCGATCGTTTCATCGCGTCTGCATCATGGGTCTCCACACCAATGATTTTGACATGAGGGACGATTCTCTTGACGTATGCAGCGATTCCTGCGATGAGTCCACCGCCACCTACACAAACGAATATGGCTTTGAGATTAGACACATTGGTTTGTCGAAGAATCTCCATAGCGATTGTACCCTGACCTGCTATAACATATGGGTCGTCATATGGGGGTATGTTCACGAGATTATGCTTTTGCGCTAGCCTCGCTCCTTCCAATTTCGCTTCGTCAAAGTTTTGCCCAATAAGGACAACCTTGCTTCCTAGCCGCGACACATTGGAGTGCTTGATTGATGGAGTCCCAGCTGGCATGACTACCGTAGCTGGTATGCCAAGGTGTTGTGCTGAATACGCTACGCCTTGCGCATGGTTACCGGCAGACACTGCAACCACACCACGCCAACGCTCTTCGTCCGTAAGATGTGCCATCTTGTTATAAGCTCCTCTAATCTTGAAGCTGAACACGGGCTGCAAATCCTCTCTCTTTAGAAGCACCGTAGCACCGACCTTTTCGCTTAGGTTTGTAGCTGTAGTTAGCGGTGTTTCCTTCAATATATCATACACGCGCGATGTCAATATCAGCCGCAGATAATCAGGGTGTGATGGAGCAGATCCAGTCGGTATCTCTACCTGCTTGGCGGTGTTATTTTCTGTGATCGCCGTGACCGATGGGCCATTTCCGTTCGTCTTCGTCGAGGCCGCCAGGTCGACCATGTCAGGCTCTACGAAACAAAGTCTGCAAGACAAGAACGTACACTTCTGAGCTTCCGACTCTGCGCAAGAATGAGTCTGAGCACGTAGTAGCGTCGAAGCCTAGTCCTATATGGTATATGTTTCTGCATGTACAACTTGCGCGATACCAGTGGAAAAATGTCATAGTCCGGAAGGACTTCGAGAGCTGCCACATGCAATCTGTAACCGCAAACCTTATTTCGCGCCCAGTGATCCGATCACTTCCAAAAGCTGCTGCAGTGCTGTAGGTTTGGAATGTAAAATAGGCTAGGTGACCTCCTACCTTTCATCTGTACTCCACGGGTTTTTGGTGCTGCTACTTGTCGGATCTACAACGCTGACAACATGCTTATATAGCTGTCAGCGACTTGCAGCTCACTGATTCTGTGCCTAGACGTGGAGACTGATCGCTGCCAGCCAGAGACGTTGTGGTATCACTCTTTCAGGAAGGGATGAATAAGCTTGGCCTCGCATCACTTAATTGTGGTCTATGATCGAGTCGTTCCTCACGATCATCGTTTATTGTCATGGTTCCTTGTCTTCTCGAATCATGAATGGACTACACGAGTTATGCCTATAGCTAAATGGTGCTCCAGACTTATACAATCCTGCTGTTTTAGGCACCCTTATTGAGGCCTGTACCTGCTGTTAACACATGAACGCAGGACAACAGGCTGTCGAGAAGTTCAGAGATGAATTTCTGCAGCGTGTAGCCAAACGAGATTTGGCTGATGTCAATACACTGCTAAGCAAGCTCGACGTCATACAAGAACAACCTCAAATCCTTGACGAGTACATTCAATCTTTCTTCGACTCCATCCTCAATCTGGTAGTAGAAGAACTCTTGCCTGCAAAGTTATCATCATTTCATGGCGATCTTTATACCGCCATGTATTATTTCACAAAGATACGCGGCGCGAAAGTGATCAGTATGTGTGATCACCCAAGTTTTCAGAAGCTAACACAAGCTAGTCAAGCTGCTATCTAACGATGTCCATCTCATGCGGCCGGTAATCACATGTCTACTTGCCCAGGATCGATCCGATCCCACACTATGGCAAGCACGATATATCCTACTCCTGTGGCTTTCACTGATATGCATGGCTCCGTTCAGTATGAAAATCTTCGACAAGACCTCCGAGCATAACAAATCCGAAACTTCGGAGTCTGTTGAGAAGATATTGCAGATCGGTCAAATGTTCATGGGAGAGAGCAGTAGAGAGCGGGAAGCAGCTGGTCTGCTTGTAGCTCGACTGCTCAGTAGATTGGATGTGAATGAAAAATATATTCCAGAGTTCCTGTCCCAATCGCTTACCCACTGGGGAGCGGGTTCCACGAACTATCGAACAGGATTGTTGACGTGTCTTTGTGAGATATACAAGATCGGAAATCGCGATGTCCTCTTATTCCATGCACAGAGTGCTATAGCGACCATGAGAGAGATTGGACAAACTGAAGAGCTCACGGAGAATACCTTGCTGCGCAAATTGCGTAACAAATTCGCACAAAGGATTGCCTTAGCACTGTTACCGCCGAATCTGGCCTCTTGGCGGTATCGAAACGATCCGAAGTCCTTGGATCAAGAAGCCCCAACGAGCTTGGGGTGGAAGCCTATCGACCCGCCAGAAGAGGTAGAGGAGATCCTTGGCTTATTACTCGAGAACTTGGCCGACAAGGATACTGTGGTGAGGTATTCTGCTGCCAAAGGAATCGGTCGCTTGACTACTCGCTTACCCATTAATTATGCCGAAGAGGTCATTGACGCGGTGATACACTCCCTGGAACTCGATACTACCACTCATATGCCTGAAGAGAGGTTACGGCTGGTCGACACCGCTCGTGAAAGCACTTGGCACGGTGCATCTTTGGCACTTGCAGAACTGTGTCGCAGTGGTGCGCTCATGCCTTCGTGTCTCGAGCGCATATTCCCGCTCGTGTTTTTAGCTCTTCGCTTCGACATCAAGAAAGGCTCACACTCTATAGGCACCGCAGTGCGTGATGCAGCGTGCTATACGATGTGGTCCATCCTTCGATGCTATCGATCAGACTTGCTTTTACCCTTTGGAGATGCAATTGCGAACGCATTGATTGTCGTCGCGTTGTTCGATCGAGAGATTAGTGTCAGACGTGCAGCGTCTGCAGCATATCAAGAAGGAGTCGGTAGACATCCGGATGATGTCTTTCCTAATGGGCTCGCTGTGCTGCTCCTGGCAGACTTCATTGCCGTAGGACAACGAAATTCCTCTTTTCTCGAGGTCGCCCCAGAAGTCTTCAGGTATTCGAGTTACCAAAACTCAATTCTGGCACATCTGACCGACACCTCTTGTGTACATTGGGACAGAGATGTTCGCGAATTGGCAGGACAGGCACTGAGATTGTTGATAGTGACAGGCATCCAGCAAAACCCGGCTTTTCTCGAGGCACTACCACATGTGATACAAACACTGTCAGAGCACCAACAGTCCCTAGATGTTAGTGCTCGTCATGGCTCTAGATTTGCTCTCGGGGAAGTTTGTTCGGCTCTGCAAGCGTCAGTTCCTGTATTCGACACGTTGGACAATGGTTTCTATCAGTGTCTGAAGCAATTGCAAGACGCTGTCAAGAACATCCCAAACCATATTTTCAAGGGACCTACAGCTGGTCTCATGTATTGTGGTGTATGTCATTTTATCTCACGATTCTCTGGTCTTGAAACACTTGTCGTGCACAATCGTCCAAAAAATCTGGAGAGTGGGCTGGGCCTATCTACGGGTATCGAAATGTCACCAGACGTCCAGATCGGATGTCTCAACCTTTCGGTTGATGCGCTATCATTTGACGACACTGCAGTAATTGAGGAAGCTACTGATGCTCTTCATTGTCTCTGGACATTCGAGTCTTTCAGGGCGAAGCTAACCGCTTTAATGCTTCGAAATTCGGGTCTGACCAGCAATGCAGCCACTGTAGGATGGTTGGTCTTCTATGGCAAGATTGATTATGCAACCTCGGCTGACCTGCTGTTCGATGTGATCAAGCAAACTGCTCGACTGACAAAGATAAGCGGGGACAAGAGTAGAGACAAGCCAGAACGAAGAAAGATAGCGGTTGGCACTCTTGGACACTTTGTCCCGCAGTTGTCGAGACTGATTTCCACTGGCCACACTGAACTACGCGAAAATACTTGTCTTGTCCTCGAAAGTCTGCTAGGCGGACTGAACGATTATTCAGTTGATGCTCGCGGTGATGTTGGTAGTTGGGTGCGAGAGGCCTCTGTAAACAGTACCTGTCAATTTCTCGAACATGTGGAACTCTCAACCATTACTCAAGATGCATCTGACAGCTTCGTGAACCTCCTCATGGGTGTACTGACTCTGTGCCTGGGCAAGATAGACAACCTGAGAACGAGCACGACGCAAGCGCTGACTTGCACCTTGGCAGTGGTGCTCGAAAAGGAAGAGGACTTATCGCGGTTGCCGTCCTTTGAAAACCTGTGCAAGACGATTCAGCCAGTACTCATTCGAACAGTGCAACATCTAGCCTCAGGCGATCCATCTGTCGCGGTCTTCGAAGACTTGACGCCCTTGCTGGCTCAAGAGGCGTTGCGACTCGCGCTGATCAAGGAGTACTTGATCAGTGGAAGTTCCGGATCTCAATCCACTATGGCAGCAGCGAGCGTTGCATTGTCCACCTACCTCGACGGCCAAGAGTCTGCCTTCTTGAAGAGTGTGCTAGATGACCTAGTGGCAATAATCAAGTCAAGCAAGGATGATGATAGGGTGTTGATCCCTGTACTGGACAGCACAGCGAGTTTATTCGAGAGTCAAATCTTTGGCAACATCGACTTTGATCTGGAGCATCTCTTTGTCACGATTCAGGATGCGACACTCAACACTCGGACGATTCCAAAGATCTTCGCAGCCCTCAAGTGTTATGCCGCCCTGGCTGCGACCACCGACCGCGTCAAGCACCGAGCGTGGAAAAAGTTGGGGGTGACATTGTCGCACAAGTTTCCACGAGTCAGGGTCCTGGCTGCCGAGCTCCTCTACTCTGTCCTGTCAAACTGCGACTTGGAAACCCTGGACGAAAGTAGTGCTGTCGTGGAGGCACTAACTGAAGTGGATTGGTCACTCGACGTGCAAGACCAAAAGGTGGGCGTGGTGAAGGCATTTGTCTTGCCCTGATATATAATACATCTACCACAGATTGGCCATACATCTATGCTCGAAAAGGACATCGTGAAAGAGGACTTGTCAGTCCACCCACAAGTCTTGCTCAACATCGCCAAGATGCGTGAAGTAGCCAGAATAAAACTTTACACCGAGTCCTGGGTCCTGATCACCCGTCGTCCCCCGAATGGAATGCATGCCAAGTTGCACGATCCCCAGATCGACTGCGCGAACGCCCAGTGCGGAAGATAACATTGGCCCAATGGTGCCACCTTTCCGCCATTAGTATTACCATTCTGAGTAGAAGAACAAAGGGGACATGAAGACATACCTGAAGGCTGACCGTTTCGGATTTGCGACAGCTGAAGCGTGCTACCGCACCTTTCGGCGATTTCCTGCATGAGTGCCCTCCCAGTGGCGTCGGTGGTGACGTTGGCATTCGCGTCGCAGCAGAGAACAGGCCCAACGTTGAGTCGTGGTTTGAGGCCGTATGCGTCGACAAAGTTTGGGTTCACGGCGTGCTCGACGTCTGCGCTGATGAGGAAACTACGCGCCATAGTGGCGGCAAAGAGGTTGTTTTGGTTGTGTTGTGGGTTCAGGCTCTCGATGATTCTTGCGAGCACGCTCGGCAGCAGGTTCGAGGCCGCACCTTGGCGCAACTGACTGCCTACTTCCTCGTCGTCAAAGCAGGCCACCAAGTTGATGCTCGAGCCGGATGTCGTCGTGCTCGAGCACTCGATCAGGGCTTCCAGGGCTGCGTAGGAACATAGTTTGTCGTCGCAGCGAGGCACACTCAGGAACTCGCCGTCTAGCCCGAGCCTGCCGGCTGCTTGATGGTCAAAGAGTTCCAAATCAAAGTCCTTAATCTGGTCCGCTTCAATGTTCAATTCACGAGCGACCACATCAAGAACTCGCTTAGAATGATTCCGCAGCACATTATTGATTGCTGGACCATCCTGAGCATCGACTGAGCGTGCCTGAGACAGCCCCATGATTGGTGTCATTTGTGTCTCCTTGTCGAATGGAGGTTCGGCAGCGTCGCCAAAGTGTTCCGCCAGGGAAACAATCTTGGCGAATGGTTGTGCAAGTCTCATCAATTTCTGACGAACCTTGCCGTCTGATCCCTTGACCAAGACACGACCGGCGAGTCCCAGGTCACGGTCCCACCAGGTAGATCCACCGCCTCCGGAGTATGGAGCCACTTTTAAAAGTTCGTAACCTGATGAGATTTCCTTGCTAATGGGCTTCAACCTCATTGTGAGAGCATCCATATGAGTCCCTATCATGGCGATCGGATCACTGGCGCGATATGCTTTGCCGACAGTGAAGGCGACAATGGAGGACGAATTGCGTGTGAGGTAGTATTTCCCGCCGATCGAGACACTCTCACTCCAATCGGATCGTTCTGACAGGCGTACAAAACCCAGAGAGTCCAGTCGCTGTGAACAGTGCACAATTGCATGAAAGATTGTCGGAGCATCATTCATGAACTTAAGAAAATTCTCAGCATGCTCGTCTATAGAAGGCCGTACGGTCTCCATGTCTTTTCGCTTTGCCAATCGCTACAAGCTCTACAGACCGCACTTGAGCAGCTGCAGGTGATCAACGGATCCAATGGACTCCGAATTCAACGTTAAAGCAAGTCAGTTATTACGCGTCTCAATAGTCGTGTACAAAAAGAACAAACAGGACAAACACTATGCCATATACTTCATAATGATTACTGTAGATACCTAGTGGATCGATGTATATGCATGAAGGTGAAGCACAGACGCGTTGTGGAGAAGATGTCAAGCGTCCCGCAGTTGTCCAACCTGGAAATGCTTCCCGTGAGGGGCCGCAACCCTATCTCGGGCCGTCTTGCCTGATCCATTGTCTGTCCACACTCGTCAACCTCGAAAGACACGCGCGCGCATTTGAACGGTGGAAGCTTAAGGACAATTAATACTTGGAAGTTTCAAAAGTTCTACGCACACACGTACACAAAGAGCGTTCTACAGACATCATCCGTGAGGTGGCTGGCAAAGGCATGGGATCGCACTTTCAACACGCATATTCTGTGTACACTTGGCATTATGTCATCGTCCGTGATGTCCGCTTACATAACTGGAGTGGTCCTAGAGCGTCGTAAGGCAGCAAGCATAGCAGGGCAAGCTTGAGCAGAACAACTGCAATGGATAGGCAGAAATGTTACTCTGACAATAACTGTGAAGACCTCCAGCTAGAATTTGGTCTTATTAATGCTCTGCCAGGGAATTAACAAGTGGATCCACTTTCCACTGGCTGGAGCGAGAGGGAAAATCCACTTGAAAGAAAACATGGAATTCTAACCAACGGATTCAGCCTTTCGATCTACGTCTCGCTTTACTCTTCACACCAACCAGGGCAGCCTTGAGGTCGGCCACCTCAGTTCTACCTACATGGACATTGCTCTGCTCATGACGGTCGCCTGAAAGGAAATACGCTTAGAGGATGTATGTATGTCTACGGTCTGAAATCTTGAGATCAGCTTGTTTCCTTCAAGGGTCCTCATTGCAGAAAAAGCAGAATGCGAATATGCGAAAACCCGCAACTGCACATATAACGTGGCCCTTCTGGCACGAGGACGAAATTTTGAACTGTAGCAAGTAAGATTCACTGGCGGCGGCACTTTTCTAGTTGGGTGCGAGAAGACGGGAAAGAGGAGAAACTCCAACTTTCGCACCCAACCTTGTGGCAGCCACGATTTGCAAGCCACTGAAATACCCATGGCGAAAATCCTTAAATATCGGTGCATTTTTAACAGGGATTGGACAAGATAGTACTGTGAGGGAGCTGCAGGGCCGACCGTTGGCAATTCTGCCGAGAGGTCGTCTGCAGCTTCGTCGTCCAATGTGACGATTCTTCTTTGCACAAAACTACTTGACATTGCTAGCACCAAGGCGAGGCGAGGACGTGTGACATGTTGGTGCGTTGGACCTGGATATGCTTCTTGGCATTCGCCGAGCCTGCGCTGAGTCAATCGACTTTGCGCACGAGTGCAGTCTCTTCGGGCCCAGCTACCGGGGTGACCGACATTCCAGTGTATAATGCGACGATAGTAGGTACACCGAGCGATACCACGATACAGGCATATCCGGACGAGTCGCAATGTAACTATACCTCGAGTGACGATCTATATTGCTTCCCAGCCCAAGATTCCTTTGTACAAATGACTGGCTGGACCAGATTCTTCTACAACCCGAGCTACGGCTTGATCAACAACAGTGGATTGGTGGACATTACGATGCACTTTGCCGCGGACGACGAACCTGCAGCATCTTGGATAGGCGTGCAGAACACAGGCAATATCCCCATCAACGTCAATATTTCCTGGTTCACCAGTACTTTATCCCCGCAGGCGACGTATTCCGCCGCCGACCCGTACTACTTTTACGTACGGCCAAATAGTGCCGTTTACAATGCCTACCCCACGGGATCGAGTCGCGGGCCGACTTTCTATGCGGTGCAGACACCAGTAGCGCGTCTCGCGGTCCCTGCCACGGCAGCGGCTGCCTCGACGACGGGCACGTCTCAGCCGACGGCGGCCGCCGGTAACACTGCTGGATCAGCTGCTACCGCGTCACCCACGATCGGCGGCTCGGCGGGCTCGAGCTCTCAAACCACATCTGGCGCATCGAATGGTCTGAGTCGCGGTGCAATCGCAGGCATCGCCATCGGCGCCATCGCGCTCTTCTTTGCACTTCTATTGTTGGTCATCGTCATCGTGCTGCTGCTGCGTCGCAAACGGTACGCGGAGGAAGCGGCGACGGTAGCGGCGGAAAATCAGGAGAAGCAGCGGCATCGCGACCTGGTGACGGGTAATCTATACACGCCTGCAGAGT
Source organism: Taphrina communis (assembly GCA_005281525.1). Classification (NCBI taxonomy): domain Eukaryota; kingdom Fungi; phylum Ascomycota; class Taphrinomycetes; order Taphrinales; family Taphrinaceae; genus Taphrina; species Taphrina communis. Next base: position 781,814 of record RHGI01000001.1, on the reverse strand, counting down.
TGGCTGCTGCGGGAGGACGAGGAGGTCCGCGTCCACAATCGGAACAGATGGGGCTGGGTCAGTATAGGCGGCCGAGCATGGAGCCCACGGACTCCAGTGGATCGATGCCGTACGTCATCCACCAGAACCCACTCAGTCATCAGTCCTCCATCGTGCGCCCGGAGCGCGCGAGGGTGCTGGATTATTCCCGGCATGGGAATGCAGCTGGAGGCAATAATGTCGCGGAAGCGGCAGCAGCGCCGCCGTTGAGACCCACGTCTGGTACGTGGATGGATTCCCTGCCGCATGCTCAATAGTGTAGTGAACGTTTTTACTGGTTAATTACGAGTTTAATTTTTCATCAAGCGATATCTTTATGTGCTTGCAAGTGTTGTAAATCTATTCTGTGCTACAATTGCCATCGCTCATACTTGTCTTGTCTTCTCAGAAGCTGCATTTTGCACACAGCACGGTTAGATTTGGATCTACGTGATCTATCGTCCACCAGACTTGATGAGGTCGAGGAAACTGGACTTGCTGAGTTCTTGCGCCTTGACTTTACGTTTCTCGACCCCGGCGCCCTGTCTGACGCGCAACCCGGTACGTTCATCTCTTTCGGCATTGATACCGCCCTCGCCGTCTTGGGCACTGAGTTGCGCGGCGCGAATGGCATTGAATAATCGGACGACGCCGCGTTGCGCGACTTTACGCATGGCGCGTTCCTTTTCGATGGACCGGGCGACTTCCTCGTCCGTCTCGCCGCCGACGACGGCGGCGTTGTGGTTCTTGTCGAGTTTGGCTCGCTTCTCGGCCGTCATTTGTTTGCGTACTTTTTGTTCGAGGCGCTCGTCTTCTGCCGCCTCGTCCAGTTTCTTGGATTCTAGGGATCGTGCGAGGATTGGGTTCTTGCGATTGCTAGATGTCAGTCCCGAGGACAGAATCTTTTGCATTGCCAAGGCAAAGTCTGCAGGATCCGTCCTTTTTCTCTTCTTTGTGTTGGTGTCCTGCTTCGTATTGCCACGTTCATCATCATCATCATCTTCGTCCTCGCTGTCTTCGCCGTCTTCGACATCTTCATCCTCGGAAGCAGCGTCTACGTCGAATTCATCATCGTCTTGACCACTTTCTGCTTCCGAGTCACTGCCATCTTCCTCCTGTACAGTTTCATCTTCGTTGTCAGATTCTTCGCCATTGTCGCCTGTACTAGGACCAAAGATATTTGACGTTTGCGTTACTTGAGATGGCTTGAGTTTCGATCTGTCCTGAAGAAGAGCCTCAGTATGCACGTTTCCCGCTGCAGATGCCATGGAAGACTCCCTGAACTTGTGATTTCCGGCGATTGGGATTCAATCCTCTTGTGTGTCAAGAGCAATCTGTAAATAGTCTGTAAGGGTCGCGCTATATACTTGACAATATGCACACATACAAATTCTGGCGAGATTTGATGTCAAAAGTGGATTTTTCATATCAGCGGCTGCAAATGAAGATTGCAGCCACTGACATGAGCTGATCGACGCAATTATTGTTTCGCTGCAACTTTATCACTACTTGAGCACTTCACCTGTTTCGTGTGATAATTTTGGATGCTAGCACTCTTCTTAGATGGGCAGAGTCATTGAAGAACTACGTATGATGCTCTGCAGATCATAGTTGTGGACCTTGCTCGTCTACCATGAGCCGGTTGACAGATGTGGCCGCGGTGGTGGGCGTACTCAGCAATGTTATTTCGAAGAACGCAGCTCTGAGGCAGGCTGCAAGAGATGCTAAATGGAAAACTTCCTCGGTTCTTCGTACCGTCGGTCACGAGAGACAAAATGCTCCTTCGTATGACAATTTTTACACTCCCGATGCTGCACAAGACTCCTACGAGCACGAGTACAAGCCTACTGATGAGCCTGCCAACACGGCTACCGGTATCCCCACTGCAGATAGTCAGCAGCCTGCTAGCGTGCCTGAGAGCACGTATAGTCAGATAATTGAACGGGACACACCCTCAGCAGCGCCAATCACTTCTGATAGTGAAGCTGGAACTCGGCTACAAGAGAACGACGACGATATTTTATTCCTACGAAATGCTCGCAGCGTACATCAATTATCGGCCAAGTTCGGAACTTCCGATCCACGATCTAAGAGGAAATTCCGAAATGACACCGATTCTTTGCGGCCAAGTCAAGCCGATAGATTCGATGTAAGATCTTCTTTGAGGAAAGCTGATAGTGTACGCGAACAGCCCGAACGTCAATCAGACGTAACGAGTACTGTCTCGACTTCTTCAGAACCTCAAGCTGCAAATGTAGAAAGAACAGATCAGATCAAAACACTCAGCCACGATCAGGAACAGACTTCTACAAGGTTGCCAAGGGTAGAGGGAGATGCAAGTACTACTAAGTCTGAAGAGCCCCAGCTCGGAGGTAGCAGTGATCTGAAGACCGATGATGTCCACGAAACTGTGTCCGAGCTCGTCAAAGAGACACAAAAGCTTTCTTCCTCCGCGGTTCCGTCTTCTCGGTTTTCGAGACTATACCATTACACAACGCTCGGGGCATCTCTTGGCTACAATGCATTTGCCGATTCCACCAGTCGTTTATTTAACGGTCCTTCTGCCACAAATGGGTCTGGCTTTTTGTCGTCCAAGAACACCGATCTCCTAGTAAGGAAATTGTCACGTATGCGTGGAGCAGCTCTGAAATTAGGCCAAATGATCTCATTTCAGGACGAAAATCTACCAGGTCCCATCAGAGAGGTCTTACAACGAGTCCAAGACTCCGCAGATTATATGCCGGCCTATCAGTTAGACAAGGTCATGTCAAGTGAATTTGGTAGTGATTGGAGAAAACTGTTCTCCACTTTCGATGAAGTGCCGATTGCAGCCGCCAGTATTGGTCAAGTCCACAAAGCTCGCCTGCCCGATGGTAGACTGGTCGCGGTGAAGGTCCAATATCCTGGCGTTGCAAGTTCTATTTCATCCGACCTCAGAAATCTTAGTCTTCTATTGACAGCTTCCAGACTGCTTCCTAAAGGTCTATACCTTGACAAGACGATCGAGAATGCTCGGACTGAACTTGGGTGGGAATGTGATTATATACGAGAAGCTGAGAACACGAGGAAGTTTCGTGAATTGGTAGGAGATGACAAAACTTTCACAATACCAAGAGTCATTGACGAGTGCTCCGGCAAGCAAGTACTTACCACAGAATTCCTCGAAGGTGTGGGTATCGCAAAGTCCCAAGTCTATTCTCAAGAACTGCGAGACTTCTTGGGCGCTGAAATCATGCGACTTTGTCTCAGAGAGTTGGCCGAATTTCGCTTTATGCAGACGGATCCCAACTGGACAAATTTCCTGTACAACAAGAAGTCCCACAAAATTGAATTGCTCGATTTCGGTGCCTGCCGAGCATTTGATGAGGATTTCATTTCCAAGTATTGTCATTTGTTAGTAGCCGCCGCTCGAGGTGACAAAGCGGAGCTACAGCGGTTGTCCACAGACCTTGGGTACTTGACTGGATCAGAGTCCAGTGCCATGATCAATGCACACATTTCCTCTATACTCACTTTGAGTGAGCCATTCTCATTTGCCGCCGAGAAAGACATCTACGACTTTGAGAGCCAGACTATCACGGATCGCGTAAAATCGTTCATTCCAGTCATGCTGCGAGAACGCTTAGCACCTCCACCGGAAGAAACATACTCATTGCATCGACGATTGTCCGGGCACTTTTTGCTATGTGCGCGGCTCAGAAGTCGTATACCGTGCAGAGCTATCTTCAAGGATGTCATGACGAAAGCAGGTTATATGCAACCTGACACATAGCAATCAATTCATTCCGCTGCGAAGCACTCGGCTTGTGCAAAACGCATGTTCAGCTCAGGTCGCTGTGCGATCCATGAAGTATCACCAGTATCTCAGATGAAGATAACAATGGCTGCTGAAGTAGAAAGCTCTGATAGTGCAATTATTTCATGGCTGAAATCACTTAAGAGCATGAGTACTACGCAGCGCTCAAATAACGACCGACAGGCACAATCAATGCTTGTCTCAAATCGAGTTCTGACTGAACGTCCCACGATTCAGCAAGTCGAGTTGTTTGAGTCCGCCGTGCAAACTTATATTGGCCGTTCAAAAATATCTACACAGAACAAACTATCGCTGGGTGCTGGCGAACACTTTCTGTTCTGGAATGATGACTCGCCAGAAATAGGTGCCTCGGAAGAGCACTCGTCTCCTTCGACACAGCCTGTCGTCCTCTTACAGAAGGATGGCTACCATAATGCACAAGCACCACCAGACCATTTATGGAGGCACAGACTGTGGACTTCTGGCTCTATCATCTTCCATTCTGAAATCTTGCTCAATCAAGACACATGTTGCAAGGAGAGCATCACGAGCATCGAAGCAGTGCATACAAATGCCTGCCAAGTTACAATTTGCCGGCAAATCAATCAGGCGGGGACTATTAGGCTCACAGAATACCGTACACTGACCTACACGAACCGAGATCTACAGACTCGTCCTTCAAGGACCGCAACTGTCATAAGATCGTCAGACCTTATAGCTCGCTTGACACCGTCTCAAACACTTATCATGCGGTATTCAGCCTTGACCTTCAACACTCATCGTATACACTACGACAGGGACTATGCTTATAAGCAAGAAGGGTACTCAAATATTCTCGTACAAGGCTCGCTAACAGTCACACTGGCGCTCAGATCAGTTGCATCACTATTTCCCACGATCACGGCTTGTACCTATCGAATGCTCGCTCCGTGTTCTGTGGATGAGGCACTCGAGATTCGGAGATACGGACATCGAACCATTCTTGTCTACGGCAGCAAGGATCAGTCACTCAAAATGAGCATCAAGATTGATCAACGATAGTCGATCTTTCAGTCGATGCCATTATCAGACCTAGCTCTCATTTACAAATTCGAAACGATCTGCTTGCTACTAGCAGCATGCGTGTTTCGAACTGACACGTACCTCTACTTCGATGGTCACTTGGTCGCAATCGGCAAGGCTCGAGCGCGTGTTTCGAATATTAGTCCCACGCATTTAAGTATCCGTGCGAGGCAGTTGTCAATGCACTGTCAATGCATTTTGTCTTGCTCTTTTCGACAATAAGCTTTGACAAACCATATGCCAGTGCTACCTCACCACTCTTATCGTCTTCGCAAACGAGCAATACAAACTCAAATTCGCAGAGTCCTTCTTTACCTTTCAGGAGTGCAACGATTTCATACGAGCGACGAGACTTTTCAGTACGATTGTCTGATTTTAGACGAGCTTCCCAGGCATCACGACATGTGAGACGATTGTCCTTGGTGAATGGTACTTCTGTCATATACTACAGCAATCTTGACGTCACGAATCCAGTAACCGCAAGCAATGGTACTTATTACTACAATGGCACTGCGATCAAAGTCGCTACAGCCTCGGGCTTGAATGCAATATTTGGCACGGGAGGCACCGCTGGAGCCAGCTCGACCGCAAGTAATAGTAAGACAGGAACGACTGCTATCAGTACCGCTCCTGTGTCGACTTCTGCCTCTGGCACAGATAGTGTCCATCAGACTCTGTTACGGTATGCAGAGTTCAGTGCCGGTGCTTATGAGTCATCTTGTTTGTCTCCGCTAGGAAGCACTTTGATACAGAGTATTGCTAGTGGCACTACCAGTACTACTATGCAGGCCACAGCGGCGGGGTTCATAGCTCGTGATGACACAAACAAAGAGCTTATCGTGGTCAGTACATCTTCAAGCTGGAATTGACAAGTACTGATATGTACAGGCCTTTAGTGGAGATCCTACACTGCAGATGTTCAATTCTGCGACCCTGCTGGGGCAACAATCGAATCTTGTGGATGTCACAAGTGCCGCCTCTTATCCTTTCGGAGCACCGACAGGCTCATCAATCAATTCAGAGTTGTTGAATGCATATCAATTATATGTTGGAAGTCTGACGACAAGCATCAGGGCTCAATTGGAAACGCACAGCGACTACGGCATCACGTTTACTGGCCATGGGACCGGTGGCAGCCTTGCCTCGATTGCGGCGGTCCATCACGCCACTCTGCTGGGTAGCAAGATTCCCATGCAGGTCATCACTTATGGAGCACCAAGGGTGGGCAATGCGCGATGGGCGGCTTTCACCGAATCGTTATTTCTGACCAATAGCGTGGCCAGATATCTTCGTGTGACTCGTCCGAACGATGATGTACCTCAAATACTATCCACTGCGATGGGGTATCAGCACTCTGCCACTGAGCTATATCTGCGCGATTCGAGCAATGCGGCTATTGATATTGTACAGTGCACCGGCTCGGAGGACGTCACATGTAATGACTCGCAACTAGCTACATTGCAGCCAGCTGCAGCGAATACAAATGCGAATACGAATAGCAATACAAATGCCAATACAAATGCAAATGCTGCTCCAAGTTTCGGAGGCTTTGGCACCGTCCCAAGCTCGGATCCAGCTTCATCCGCCTCCACATCGACACCAGATCCCCAGGCTAGTGTCCCAGTCACTTCCACAACGCAAGGCAGCTTGGCTTCAGAGAGCCTTGGCACGAATGCAGGCATTGCAGCTAATTCCGGACCGGTATCTTCCGCAGACCCTGGAATCACAACATCTGCAAGTGTCCCCAGTAGTGATACAAGTGTACCATGCAGCGTATGCAAAGGTACGGAATGCATTGTTTGCACAGAAGATCGTGTCAAGGCTCAAAATAGCGTTAGTGGTGCCTCTGTGCAGAGCGGCAATATCGGAACTACAAATCAGGCTAATGCCCTGAGCATGCCGGGCATTGCCCAAGATTCCTCTGGTTCCTATACACGACAGGCTTCGCCTGGCACAAACGCACTCAATGCTCTGCAAACAGTGATATTTCCTGTGATTTATTCCTTGGCGACCAATGCTTCGACACAAGCAAATTTCTCCGGTCTTACTGTGCCAACAGTAATGCATAACAAGAACGGCTCGTTCTTGTCGATACGCTCACTGATAGGTCAAAACAACTCCAGCAGTAACGACTCCATCGCACTGAATGCGCACTTTGTCACATTTCAGCCATCGAGCAAGAGCCAGGACATCAAGACGACCAATCTGCTGACTGTGACGAAGGCCATGATACCGAGCATCAATGCAGCACACCTGACATACATGGGAATTAACATGGTCAACGATGGCCAGCGCTACTGTTCCGCCGGCGCTGGTGCTTCTGTATTGTCAAACAGTGCGATCGCCGCCGCTGCACCTTCCAACAATTTCATTGCTACAAGCGGTGCTGGTGTGAAGACTCAGACGCTCGTGAGTGCAGGTTATGCCCAGAGACCAAGCGCCATTGGCGTGGTGTTTGCCATCATGGTCACACTCTATTGCGCACCATCATTCAGGTCGAGCAGACTGCCCTTTGCTGCACGTATATAATCTAAAATTAATGAACAATATATAATTCTTGCCAGGGCGACTCAGTATATTTGTAGATACTGTGCTTGTGAGTTTTGAGTACATCGATATATATATCTACCATCGCTAGTGCTGCACATGTACAACCAGATTGACCGCGTGTCAGGCTCACGGCACAACTGCGGTAATTCACCACACAAGGCTCCACGCGGTTTCAAGCAATCTTGGAACGCAATTACGCCCAATTCCAAATCTCCACCACTCCTACCGTACTACCACCCTTACAACGGTCGCTTTCTGGCTTGTCAAACATTGCTGCTGAGATTTAAATGCTCACTGGGCTTCCGAAGGCGATACAGCATCTTTCATCTTATATTTATCAACGTCCAGCACTGGGCAAGCTTTCTGCGAGCCGCAGAAACTACGAAACCATGACGGTCGATACTTCCGCACGAGTGCAGGCACTCAGAGCGGCAATGTCAAAGGAGAACTTGAGTTATTATTGCGTACCGTCGGAAGACTCTCACGCTTCAGGTACTTGATGCCAGTAGCATATCAGGGCAGAGCTGATCCGGCAGAATATACAGCCGCGTGTGACGAACGGCGTGCTTACATCTCTGGTTTCGACGGCAGCGCAGGCATAGCGGTCGTTGGACAGAAGCAGTGCTATCTCTTCACGGACGGACGATACTTCAACCAGGCTTCACACCAGCTGGACGACAATTGGCAGCTGATGAAGCAGGGTCTTCCGAATGTACCTACGTAAGGTCGCGGCCGTCGGAGAATCGCCAGTGCTGATGTGTCAAGATGGCAGGAATTCCTGGTTGCCAATGTGCAGAGAACCGCAAAAGTCGGGATCGATGCATCACTTTTACCCCTTACAGAGTCTTTGAAGCTGCAGGATCAGCTCAAGTCCAAAGGTGCGGAATTGGTAGGTCAAGAACACAATCTGGTGGATGAAATATGGAAGGATCGACCTTCGGCACCTTCGAATCCGGTCCTGGTGCACCCTGTTAAGTATGCTGGAGCATCTGCGACCGAGAAACTAAAAGATTTGCGCAAGTTCTTGAAGTCCAAAGATGCTGATGGCATTGTCATCAGCTCCTTGGACGAGATTGCCTGGTTGTTCAACCTTCGAGGGTCAGATGTACCATTCAATCCAATCTTCTTTGCCTATGCATCAGTCACGACAAAGAGCTCGACGCTATTCATTGAGTCTGACAAGTTGTCGCAAGAGGTACGCTCGTCTTTGCCACAAGAGACTGAGATAAAGCCCTATCGAGCGATTTTTGATTCTGCAAGAGCTTTGGGCAAGTCTGTATCAAAGGTCTTAATTGGTTCAAAGGGCTCGTGGGCTCTTGCGACTGCTCTAGGTAGCAATGTGGAAAGTGTTCGATCACCCATCGGCGATGCAAAGTCAATCAAGAACGACACTGAAATGACTGGAATGAAGGAATGCCACATCCGTGATGGCGCCGCATTGATTGAGTATTTCTATGAGATGACACAATTGGCAGCCAAGAACCACAAGATTGATGAGGTCGATGCCGCGACGATACTAGAGAACTATCGGAAGTCAAAGGACCATTTCGTCGGCTTGTCGTTTCCCACTATATCGTCCACGGGCGCCAATGGAGCCATCATACATTACAAGCCCGAGAAGGAGACTTGCGCCGTGATTGATTGGTCAAAGATCTATCTCTGCGATTCCGGCGCCCAGTACAAGGACGGCACAACAGATATCACACGTACCTGGCACTTTCAAGAACCGACGGCCTTTGAGCGCAGAGCCTTCACCTTGGTCCTCAAGGGCCACATTGCCATTGCCACGGCAGTCTTTCCACGAGGCACGACGGGATACACCCTGGACACATTGGCGAGGCAGTACCTGTGGCGCGAGGGGCTCGATTACTTCCACGGCACATCCCACGGTGTGGGCTCGTACCTGAACGTCCACGAACCGCCCATCGGCATCGGCACGAGAATCACATTCAACGAGGTGCCCTTCTCCGTGGGCAACGTCATCAGCAACGAGCCGGGCTTTTATCTCGACGGTCAGTTCGGCATCAGGATTGAAAACATCATCACGAGTGTGGCGGCCGACACGCAACACAAGTTTGGCGACCGCGAGTACCTCGGTTTCCACACGATTTCCCTCGCACCCCTCTGTCGAAACTTGATTGACACGACGCTCCTGAGCGATACGGAGCGCAAGTGGGTCGATGCATACCATTCCGAGACGCTGGAAAAGGTCGGGCCACACGTCAGTAAAGAGGTCCTGCACTGGCTCACGGAGGAATGTCGGCCCTTGTCATCATCATAGTCATTATTATCATTATTATACTATATCGGTAATGTCGCCAAGATAAATGTACTCCATACGATTCCCGCCATGACTTGAATTCGTAGCCGCGATCCACGCGACTTGTTTGTGTTGCCGGTACCAGCCAGTGAAGTATCATTCGATGCTGCAGAGGCCGTACTCGACGGCACTTTTGCCCTTGTCGTGCCCGTACTGGTGCTGGTCCCGAGCACGTTCACCGTAAAAGAGTGGATAGTATTCTCAGTGCTCGACGTCTCACCAGGAGCCATGCTCGAAAAGGTGGTAGTGGCAATGTCGGAAGAGGGCATGGTGGTGGTGGCGACTTGTACGAGTCCCGTGGCGAGTACTTTCGACGCTGCGTGCGTGCTCGACCAGGTCACCAGACTCGCCAGACTAGTACTGGTACTGGTACTGGTAGCAGTAGTACTTGACGTCGACGAATAGTCTGATATCGGTATTGTCGTTGTCAATGATGATGACGAGTCGCGGGTAGAGAATGTCCATGATGTAGAGTTTCCGTTCCCAGTCGAAGATACTTCAGTGCCCGAAACCGTTCGACCCGATGATGAAATAGCGAGAATGGCGATGGTGTGAAGGATGGATGCGTGCATGTGACTTGATGGTATGATGGTGTGACTTGAAGGAGAGTCGAGGACGGATTATATGGACGACGCGTGCACGGACGGATCAAGCGTGACGAGTTTCGGTCAGTAGGTGCATTCTTCTTTTGCGAAACCCATGGTTGCAGCCGATGCTACTTGAAATCAGGTGATTGAATAATGGACGCACGGACGAGTGACTTTCGTGCTCGGAACAGTTGACAATTGTAGTCGATTATTATTCTTGACTATGATATGTGGCGATCACATGACAGAACAACAATTGACAGAGACAGAAGATGTTGCAGACATCGAAGATCGGTCCGAGTCTTTCGCCGTGTACTGTCGAAGCGATAGCGGCTTCTGGCGATGAGTGATGAGGGGCTTATGTCGTTGCAGGAGATACTCAAGGGCTCGATGATTGCCATTCTGACGTGCAGCCTCGAGGTCTACCGAGCTCAACTCGATATAGCCCGTGCTGAACGCTCCGAGGACGATTTGATCTATCGTGTTCACCAGTTCGTCTGCTTCAGGTTAGTCTTGAACGTCATATCGTGGCGCAAATCTGACCATGGTGTGTCCGCTCTTTGTCTGTCACTCTGAAACCGCACGTACGAAATAAGTGTCGAAGAGCATTCCAGCCACGCGAATCGGACAGCAGAACGTTTGCATGCCCCATAGACATGAGAAGCCGTGCGACCTCAAAATTCTCATTTTGACAAGCAAGATGAAGAGCCGTCATGCCCAAGTATGTTCGATTGTCTACCAGGATATGCGGATGAGAAAGCAGGAGTCTCATAATTCTGATGTTGCCGTTGATAGCAGCATACATCAACGCATTGTAGGAAATGGAGCCTTTTTCCCTAAAGTTGGGATCGACTCGTTGTAGCAAGACCTCCACCATAGCATGATCCTCGCGTTTTGATGCGTCTGGTAGCAGCATACTCAGGTAGTCGTCTGAGAGCTTGTGACCAAACATCTGTGCATTGATGAATGTCTCAAGTACAGGCAGTGGAGCACATGCAGCGTGAGCTGAAAAAGACGACAGTGCATACTGCAAGAAAGGATACTCAGCACAAGCCTCAATTCTCTCTGCCTAGAATGGTCAACACAAGTCCCCATTGACGCACTCAAGACTACCTCATCCATATGTAGCTCACGAGGTATACTCATGAGGTATTTCATACATAAATCTGCTAGGATGATTTCTCGTTCTCTCGAAGGACAGTACAGAGGATGCGACGTTGGAATGGTGTCGAGCCACGAAGTGGAATCATTGCTTTTGATTACGGCATGCTCGCAGCGTTTGATTGCCCAATTGTGTACTCCGTCGTGATTGATGCTAGCCACTGTTGCAGGCAAAAGTTCAATTTGTACAATCCCCGGCAATTGTTCCTGCAAAAAATCTCGTAGACTCGGTGGAGGCTTGATCTGAAACTCAGGCTCGTCTTCGAACGAGAGTGAGAAGTACAATATTTCTTGCAGCTCAGATAATGTCAAAGGTCTAGTGGAATGTGTGAGCCATAGCACTATTCCACGGACGAGATGCCTTGTGGTGTCAGCCTCGACATGTCTAGAACATTGATGCTGAGTATTACCCGTTGTCGAATCCAGATGAATCGAAGTTGAAGTTGTTGATTATTGACGAGCCTCCATCGGTACAAATGTCGACATGATTCGGGACATGACCAGAGCTCTGCATTGTGTCATTGTATCAATACGATCTGGGTTGCCCTTGTAGGTATATGTATACAAATAAGGAGAGCGTGAAAGGTTGTGCTTAGATAGGGACTCAAATCCGAGCGTCATTGTACAAAGCACAAAGTCAGTGCCTGACAGTCCAAGCACTTGTATATGAAGTGACGAGGAAATAACGTTCCGACCATTAAGTCTTGATCGGGTCCGTGCGCCTTCAAGCAAACATCAAAACTAGATCTTGGCATCGATCAAAGCAGCAATCTTGTCGACCTCGAATTCTTGACCAACCAGCTTTCGTAAGTTCACTTCTACGGAATCTGGAGCAGTGAAGGCAGCATAACGGCCATGGCGAATTGTCGAAACAATCGTATTGCCAGCGGCTCTGATAGTCTGGGTAAAGACTGGCGTCTGATTGTACTTCCATTGCGCGCTTAACAATTGTGCTTTACTCTCGACAACTTCGGGTATAGACAGCATTTCTGCCTCGTTGATGTTGTGACACTTCAGATGGAAAGCTTCGACGATAATGGCGCAGAAATCTTCGTGTTGTAAATTCAGGTTTGCAACTTTGCTACGGACGCTCTCGACACCATTGCCAACGATACCATAATCAGGTGGTCTTAAAGCCGGGCCCAGGTTGCCGAGGTCAGAAGACAAAAGCATGGTGCCGTGCGCATACGCTCGGTCCTTGGAAATCTTGTAAGCACTGCCGGAGCACTTTCTATACTCGTCCGCAACTTTGATAGTGATATCGTGCCTCTCGTTGAGCTTCACATCGAGACCAGCATGTGTCAGCCCACCAATAATTTTCTGTGCGGTCGAGTCTCGATCGAATTTATCCCTACTCATCATGTATGAGTAATTTGTATTGCCGAGATCATGATAGACTGCACCACCGCCCGAATAGCGTCTGACAAGCTCAATGCTATGCTTTTTGAGATACTTCAAATCAGCCTCCAGCCATGGATTTTGATTGCGACCAATCACGACTGATGGTCGATTCCTGTAAAGCAGGAGACATGGCAGATTCGCAGTTTGAAACAAATAATGCTCAAATGCCAGATTGATGTGAGGATCATCGCTTTCGGAAACAAGTACTTCTGATAAGTTGGAGTTGAATGAGGTCGCGCTCGAGTAACGTCTTGCATTCGCGACAGATTTCGTGTGTCTCTCAGATCTAGCCTCTAGTCATATAGGATTCTTCCATGGAGCGGCTTGCGCTGCGGCTCTGGCTAAAGTCGAGTATAACCTTCGATTAAGTGGCCCACTTCCTGATATGGACGACGGTCTCGATGTCGAAGGCAGTATTGGTCTCGGTGAAGGCGGTGTCCTCTGAATCACCACCTCATTGTTTGCCTTATCCTGCCACAGCTCATCTAGAGCATATTCTTGTCTACCTTCCTCGGAAAAGAGATGCAGGATGATTCCAGTCTCGCTCCCAACATCAACTATTAGCCAGTGCAATCGATCATCCTCAATTTGGTAATTAGCACGGCCTATCATCTTACGCCGCCTTCGTCGTTTGACCTTTGTGTTTTCCCACTTGATGAGACCATCGACTCGCGGTCGACACCCTTGAGATCTCAGGTATCCCTTCAAAGATTCAGCCGAACTGCGTAATTGTCGCTCGCTGCGCGCAGTCGCCAGTATCATCACGGTATCACTCCCCCAAGGATTTTCCCGTCCTCGCAAATCGAGGTAGGTTAGGTCTTTTAGCACAAGATCCTGTGTCATATATGTAGCCAGCGGTGACAGTAAATGAGGAGCGTCATCAGAGAATTCAGGTATTGGCTCGTTCCTGCGTGGCTCGAGAGGATATTGATCTTCAAACTGCTTGTTGTACTCCATAAACCATGGCACAGTTTTGGTAGTTGCTGCTGCTGTAGATGGAGTTTCGTTAGCATCTCCCGAGGACTTCAAATCCGTATTAGCAAGGTCCTCCCCGGCCTCCGTGCTCTTTGGAGGCTCAGTACTCGCTGTCTCGGGTATGATGCTTGCCGCCAGTTGTCGAGAAGCATTAGGGCGAATTCGTGGGTATAGAAGGACAGACGAAGCTCTAGTATAGCATCTGACTTGACGACCGAGCTTTTGCATCTGACCAAGCACGGAATTGTGAGCTCTGATGACCTTGCTGCTCTCTTATTGCCAGACTTGTCTAGCACTCGAGCTCGCTGAAATGATGGAGGAAGTGCGTAATTCGTGGCAGAGCCCCAGCCACTGTAAAGCGTGCGTGCGAGCGATAGCGCGGGATGAGAAGCATGTGCTTCGAATTCACTCGTTGGAATCGCGGTTGACGTTGGGGGTCCGCTTGTCCAAGCTTCTGTACTACCCTGCTCCCGGCCCTGGCTCGATAATATCAGACACACGTCAAGTGATCCGATTTTCACCAGTCAGGCTTTGTAGGGCAAGATGTCCGACTCCATGGTTAGTGTGACATTGACCTCCAAGGGCAAGAGGATTCCGACCCTACCAAAAAATGTGTCGACATTTAAAGGTGCACCAATCTCGGAGATTACCTCGATCCTGGCAAAGAAGACCAAGCTTTCAGTCCATCGCATCAGGATAACGGATTCGTCGGGCAAAGTTCTGAGTCCAAAGGACACGATCGACACTGATGTGGCCCTTCAAATCAAGGACCTCGGTCCACAAATCAGTTGGCGAACCGTCTTCATCATCGAATACTTGGGACCACTCATCATTCACCCGCTCATCTTCTTCATGTTCAAAGGACCGCGATCCACGGCCCAATGGATCACCCTCGTGATGGTGATGCTTCACTTTTTTAAGCGCGAATACGAGACGGTCTTTGTGCACCGCTTCAGCAGCGAGACCATGCCCTTCTTCAACCTCTTCAAGAACTGCGCCCACTACTGGGTCATTGGCGGCGCGTTCCTGGCCGGCGTGACCTACTCTGACTGGTACTCCCTCGAGACCTACACCTACCCGCGCTACGCCGCCTTCCTCTTCCTCTTTGCCGAACTGTGCAACTTCAAGACCCACACCATCCTGCGGGACCTGCGTCCAGCCGGCACCCGCGAACGCAAGATCCCCCGCGGGTTCGGCTTCGACCTCGTCTCCTGCCCAAACTACTTTTTCGAAATTCTCGCCTGGGTCGCCATGAGCTCCGTCACCAATTCCTGGGCCAGCTGGGTCTTTGCCCTCGTCGGCGCCGTGCAAATGTGGTTCTGGAGCGTCAAAAAGCACAGGCGCTACAAGAAGGAATTCCCAAACTACCCCAAGGACAGGAAGATTCTGATTCCATTTGTCATCTAGACACTTGTTTGGACTACTTTATAGTGATTGGTATCTTAGTGACTAGTGGTAAAGATAAAAATATGCATACAATGCTATCTCCTCCATCAATAGGACTGTTGGCTATACAAGCTTTTGGTACATGTGCCTATAATCGACTAGGATGAATGTGCTCATTTGCGCTAATGTGAAGGACAGACAGAAATGAGAAAACATTATTTTCGTTATTCATTACAAGACATTGCCAAGCTCATTGGTCTTTGAGGCATCACTGGCCACTACGACGATAATAATCCGCGAATCCATCATCCGCCTGCTCCTCCGCAGCCTCGCTGTAGTCTGGCGCAGAGGGAGCCAGCGTCGCACCATTCGTGGTGACACCACCATCACCAACAACAACACCACCGTGACGTTGTGCCATGCCCTGCAGGTCTTGGGGATGAGCAGTCTCGTCGTCGTGCTCGGTATAGTATGCGATCGGGGGCCCTCCTTCGCGCTCGGCACGTTCGTGATCGTAGGATGAAGTGCGGTACGTCTGTGGTGGTTGTGCTGGTGGTGCTGCTACGGCTGGTGCTTGCGGGAATGCCTGTGCAAGCTCTTGTGATGGCGAGGTCGGCATTTGTGACGGATATGATCCGGAGATTTGCGGATTCATGTGATTTCCCGAACCTGAAATGTGCGAACTCATGCCAGGTCGGCCTTGTGGTTGTCCTGATGGTCCGCCCATCTGAGATGCCGTCCTCCTGTCGTCTCCGTAGCCTGAATTCTGTCGTGGCTCTGGTCCCGGCATACGGCCATAAGAATTGGGCTGGTCTTGATCAGCATAACGGAGTGCCTGTGTATTCGATTGTCCCTGTTGCGGCTGCTGTGCAAATAGACCAGGTTGGTTTAACGCAGACCGGTGTGGCGTAGCTTGTGAGCCAGGAGATGCAGGGTTCTGGCGCAGTGCGCCTGGAGCTTGAGCGTATTGGCGATACTCTCCAGATGCTTGTGGATTTGGTGGTCCCTGAAAGCTACCACGGGACATGTTCTGCTGTTGATAAGGGGCATAACGTGGGTCGGGTCCATTTCTTGGAGGATAAGGTGCAGAACTATAACGAGCCAAAGATGCCTCCATGAGATCGTCGTAATCCTTTCGCGCTTTGAGGAACTTTTCATTGAGTAGGATCAAGTCGTCCTTCTTCTGTGCATACTTCTCAATCAGTCTTACGAGCTTCGGGCGTATAGAGATGGTCGAATGGTACAGGCTCTGCAATTGATCGTTCTCCGCAAACCTGGGATCATTTGGCTCTGCACTACTCAGAATAGACAAGAGCTTTTCGACATTCTTCGCCTCTCCAAAGACTCGTTGTTCATCTTCCAACTCTCTTCGTAAGTCCTCCGGAGTCGGGTCCGCCATGTTCTCGACGTAGTTTGTCGGAAATATACCGATACTACCATGCAGAGACCCTCTCCACCAATCTTTGTAGGCGGACTCAATGACTTGTATCACATCACCGCGGCGAAAACTCAACTCCCCAGCCTCACTTGCAGTGAAGTCGTACAGAGCTCTGACTCGTGAGACCGTAGCCGCCGTTCTATCTGCGATCGGCGTCTGCTGAACTGGTGTAGCAGAACTCTGTTGTGCTGCAGACGAAGCAGTCGGTAGACTGTAACCTCTATCATTCCTGCTGCTGGACTGTGGTAGAGTATATGCATTTGAGATTGCATCAGCCTCATCGTAGTGATCGTTGCTCTGGTCGTTCGTCCTTGATGTGTTCTGAGAAATCTTGGTCTCGTTCAAACTCATCGCTAGCGCTATCTGTAATTCCTCTTCTTCTCTTCTGCGATCCGCCTCTGTGATTTCCCGTTTTTGTGGCCGTGAAGGTGGCGGGGCTATGGAGATGCCCTGAGCTCTTATGGCATTATACGTGTCTCTCATGAGACTCAGAGAAGGATCTCGCGAAAAGTCGTCTGTCCACTGCTTAGCGAGTTCGGCCGTTCGAGATTTGACTTTGGCATGTATCGACTTTTCGTTGATGAGTCGCATGAGTGCCTGCGTGAAAGATCTGGAAGCAATTTCTCGGTGCGCCTTGGAACCGCAATTCTTGGACACTGCCTCTGCCAACTATGCCCTTTAGCCTTTTTTCATGAGCCGTTTAGAAGAAAACTTACGGTCAATGAGAACAATTGGACATTTGCATTGCGGTGTCCCAGGCGTTTCTGTATTGCAAGAATAGCATTTCGAGCACCATTTTCAGGATCTGCGTCCACTCGATCGCAGACGCCAAGTATCAGCTCCCAGTTCTCCGAAGTCAAGTTCTCGTCTGTGGCACGAGTCACCTGCTCGTCCATCGGGTTGACCGCCGCTCGTGAAAACATCACCGTTGTCGTGAGTTGTCAAGAGGCTAATTTGATGATGACCAGGGACAAGGCTCGATGTTTAATGTTGGACCCGTCTTTTCAGATTCCAGGCAGCTTGTGCTGTATGTTGCTGGCCTGCGTAAGCTGTAGCGAATACCCAGAGACAAAAATAGACGAAATTGCAGCTGGGATGACTTGGAAGATGCTCGAACCGGGTGTGGAGCACTTGAGTCCGAGGTCATGTCATGGGCGTTTCGCATTTGCCGCGGAAAGTGAATTCGTGCGAGCGATCGTTCTTGCGCAGCAGCACACACGTGCCAGACATCTGTCATGATCAGATGATCACCCAAGTGCAGCGCTGCCAGCAGGTGCACAGACAATTGATGGTAATGCTAGCACTGATACATAGATCTACATACGAATACACATATATATTGTAGCGGACGGCGAGATCTGTCCGTTGGGAAACTATGTAGGGGCTTCATTTACCTCTGAGAGACTCCGGAGCACTGTTGAGACAAGGACTGTAGAAAAGCGTGCCCTTGTAGGCCTGGCGTATGGTGAACCCAAGCACAAGCACATACAGGATGACCACCGACCACGCCATGATCTCTCCCAAGATCAAAAAGAATGGTGCATTGTAAGAGTCTCCCAGAGCTAGAGTGCCCGTAGCTAGAGATCCGAGCGGAAAGGTGAATGACCACCAACCCAATGAGAATGGAAATCTAGTTATGATCAGTAAATTGTTCTGTATGTCGTCCATGGCCAGATGACGTACCCAGTCCGTAGATGATCTAGCACTGCAAAGATTGCAATGAGCAGCCACTAAAGCTCTGTTAGTCATATTGCTCAGTCATGCTAGCTCAAGTTAACCTACCCACATCGCGAATCCCCACAACAGGAGTGCAAAGATGATGCCACCATAGTAGAAAACATCACCGGCTTGTGCTAGCACAAAATTACCTTGACGTTCTTGTGAGAGCTTCGGGAAGAGGATCTGAGCCTGTTGACCGAGATTGATTATGCTGTAGACACCTTGACCCAGATATCCAATGGGTAGCCAAATTGAGACAATCAATTGCTTCGGCGGAAGGTGATGGAAGATGAGGCGTTGTAGATAGAGCATGAGTATCATGCTAGAGAGCAAGACGCCGAAGCCCCACAGTGCGTAGCCTACCAGCAGTGTGACGTATGCATGATAGTTTGAAAGATACGGTATGATGATCGAGGCCGAGGTCGCTGCTACTGGAGCTGACACAACCGGCAGCAGCCATAGCGAACTCGCTGTCTCAATAGACTCATGCTCGTGTCTAGATATCATGAGATACGTGACCAAGAAACAAGTGATCAAGCTCATCAAGACATCTGCCCACCAGCCGGCGTAGGCCACGGACACCAAGCCTGTTCCGTAACGGGCACCGGTATACACTGCCATATTGACAATGGTTGCCCATGCCATTGGGACGGTGCCTACATACAGCGATTCACTTGGATGCTGTATCAAGAGTCCCGGAACTTTCGGAAACATGATGTATCTGCATATCGTCGCCGTAGTGAAGCAGATGAAAAGAACCAAGTTGGCAAAGAAGAACACGACCCCGGCAGTTCGTTGACCGGGCCCGCGATACGGCATCACAAACAGAAGCTCGGAAACGATGCCGGTACCCATGCAGACAGAGTACCACGACAGGGTAAAGTTGCGCAACTTTCGACGCCATTCAGACCACTTGCCAGATACTTCCGGCGCGACCGCGGCTTTCTTCTTCTCCGGCTCCGTGCCCACCTCAGGTCGCTCTTCTGCTTCATGCTGCGAGTCTGACCTCGATGTTTCCGTTGATGACTCCGGCGCAATTTCTGGAGTCGCTGTGGCCATAGTTTGGTTCTCTATACCGCAGAAAGATCTGGTCTATCCTATATGATGCAGATGTGTCTCAATGTATCACTGAAAAGCAAGAGCTACTGGAAGTGCAAGCACCCTTCTTACTGGCTGTTGTGCTTCTTATGCCAATAGCCAGGAGCTGCCGGGCCGACAGCGTATATCCCAGGATAAAGAACGCGAACGTGCCAGCTAACCTCTCTTCTCGCAAAGTCGAGGTTACAAGGAATCGTTCGAGTCATGAGCTCGAGCACCTCTTTTTGGCTATTTTGTGGGAAATTTATTACTCTCGAGCTAACTGCCGCTGAGGCGCACACCCCACATTCCTTCGAAGCCCTGGAGATCAGATGGTGGTTAGGACCAAACGGTGGGCAGGTATGTAGTTTGCATTGATCATGATCATGGTCATGTATTAGATCTAAAGTAATGCTCACAATACATTATCAGAGGCTATGCATGCTCCAGATCTTTCTATATGCTTTTTAGAATGCTTCCTGACAGAATCTTGTAACATTGGCGTGGCCTCGATTGAGGGTTTGCCACGAAAACAAGCTTCGGGTCTATACATGTGTCGTTACATACTAGAAGAGTATCATATTCAGCGTTCAAAACGTGTCCAAGACACAATCTCGACATCATCCCCTGCCCATTGTCGGACTGTCCTCTGTTGTGCGTCACCCACTTTTTCGAGTCCCCAGAACTCCTCCATCGAATCGGGATTTTGCGCGACAACTTCGCGAGCAAGTTCATCTACCATTTCCTTGAGATTTTGACTCGTGGACAACACATTGATCATTGCACCCATACGGCCCAAGAACACGTCCTTGGAGATCGAAGGACCACCGTGGCAATGGATACCAATAGAGGTTGATGGAGGTGATATGTTCGTCACTGATGCTCGTGTCATTCTTATGCTCTCGCCATATACCGACATGGATTGAGTCAGTGCATCTTTCAAGGATAGTTCTTCGACTTTTGTGTCGTCAATTTCATCTTGTGACAGGCTCTTATGACGATTATGTCCATCATTGCTTGAATTGGTCAATCCCTGTCCAATTTTGCTTGCCAGCTCAACGACCTTGTCGCTTTTTGCCACGAAGTCCGTCTCGCAGTTCAGAACTGATATGCTGCCACATGTGCTGTCGCCATTCCTAGCAGCAATTACCCATCCCTCAGTTGCTGCACGATCAGCGGACTTTGCCACCATCTTCTCGCCTCTCTTGGTCATCTCCTTCTTCAGAATAGCCAAGGCAGACTCATAGTCACCGACAGGCTCTGCAGCAGATACGGCAGATTTGACGAGGTTCAATGGAGCCTGCATTTCTTCACGCAGTTTCTTGATCAGTTGTATTGTGGTCAGGGGTTTCGTGCCAGTGCTATAGCATCTTGTCACTACGAGTGCGTGACGACACATATTATTGGCCAACATTGAGACTGAATTGAGTTGTCTCAATACGGGAATCGTTATTATCTACACCTGCAATTGATGCATACGCCAGTCTCTGTGGTGTACTTCAAGCTATAGAAGTGAGCAAGAGATCGATGCGTACTCTTGCCAGCAGCTGTTGTGAAAGCTGATCCGAGAACGATCAGTGTTCAGCGATCACAGATGCAATTACCCAGACTTCGCAGGGAGCTCTTGACTTGTGGGCATCCATGTGTTTCGTTGCGCGAACCTTGGATCGATAACTGCGGGAAGCCACTCAACTGCCAGCTACCTACCGTATCGCACGAATCCAGACGGTTAAGGTTG
The DNA here is from genome assembly GCA_005281525.1 of Taphrina communis. NCBI lineage: Eukaryota > Fungi > Ascomycota > Taphrinomycetes > Taphrinales > Taphrinaceae > Taphrina > Taphrina communis. The sequence continues at coordinate 760,586 of RHGI01000001.1, read as the reverse complement.
GGGAGTGGAGAATGAGAACCATGACAGATATGTCACAGACCAAGAAGGCCAGCCTGTATAGAATCCTAAGACTATGTATGCACTCGGTCTAAGGTCGCGACAATGGTACGCTATTTGAGACAGCTGATTTCTGCAACAACCACGAACCCCGGGACAATGTTTTTCTTATCATAGTGTCTAATAACTAATATCACTCGTCAATTGGAAAAGACCGAGATGTCTTATACTTGGTATGGTTTCGATGAGAACACACCAGCCTTGGCTGGTTTGTTGCCAATCCGACGCTCGATGTCTATCGCAAGGGCAATGGACACAATGGCTACGCGCACGATTGACAAGGACAATCGGGCACTTACACTGCTGGCCAATACGAAGGAGCGCATCGACTGGAATTCATACCTGAAGCAAGATCAAGATATAGCCAAGATGCCAAGGAAGATCAGACAGTTCTATCAAGATCAGAATGAGAAGATACGAAACTTCAAGTACGTCGATTCAATACTAGATTCCTCCTTGCCGAAGAATGTCATCCGTTCTTATGGTGCCACAGAGAGAGGACTCTCCAATGACGCCGAGGCAAGCGAGGACTTGCGCCAGTTCGATAATGATGAAGCAGAACAGGCGGCTATATCCAAAGCGATCACCGTTAATTTCATCGCCAACGTTATTTTATTGATTGGCAAGATTGTTGTAACTATCAACACCAACTCATTGTCAATCGTCGCTTCCCTTCTGGACTCTGTCTTGGATTTTCTTTCGACATTGATTATCTGGGCATCAAACCAGATGACTCAAATCAGAGACAAAACCAAGTATCCTGTGGGCCGGTCGAGGTTAGAACCTCTGGGTATTCTGGTCTTTTCTGTACTCATGATCGTTTCATTCTTTCAAATAGCCATACAAGGCGTACAACAACTTTTGGCTGGTGCTGAGGCAAGAGGCGTCTTACGACCACTTGGGTAAAATCACTGCCGTGCGTCGAGAGTGCTCTCAATACTGACAGATGCCAGGCTCGGTGTGGTCGTGATCATGGCCTTGGTGGTCGTGATCAAGTCGCTCTGCTGGTTTTGGTGTCGCACAAGTAGAAGTGCCTCTGTACAGGCTTTGGCACAAGATGCAGCTTCGGATGTAATTTTCAATTTTTTCTCGATCATCTTTCCACTACTTGGCTTCTACTTCAATATATGGTGGCTGGATCCACTCGGTGCTGTATGTATCAGCATTTATATACTTGTTTCGTGGTCGCGCACATCATCGGAGCATATCGGCAATCTCGCCGGTCGTGTCGCAGATGTCTCTGATATCGAATCCGTGATATATATGGCTATGCGCTTCTCCGACCTCATTGAGGGCGTCACATCGGTAGCTGCATATCATGCTGGGGATAAAATCGTCGTAGAGCTAGACATCCTGCTCGACGAGAGGACATCTTTACGTGACAGTCATGATATTGGGGAAGCACTTCAGTATGCTGGTAAGTCATTCGTGCAATCGATACCGCGACGTGCTAATTCATGCAGTCGAACACATAATGAACATTGAGCGCTGTTTCACTCATATTGATTACTCGAAGCAAAAGACGAACCTCCATCGCAACACGGGAGGATTTTCTTGATTCAGGTGGCTGGGATTTCGTATCGCGTTAACGGACCTCTTCTTGAAAGTACGCTTATAAAGGCCGGCATTGAGTCATGAGGCGTGGATGCTGGCTCAGGCCAATTACCAATATTCCGGGACACCTGACAGCTGAAAATGGCACAAAATGGCAATTACGACCGGCACTCATGAAGTATTGGCACAAATGCAGGTTTTGCTCGGCTCTCACCAATGGACCGCGAGCAGGAGCGGATCGAAAGCCACAGCTGGAGAAGACTCGCTCGCAATTTCCTGTTTGGGCACATGACCAGCCCAACAAGCCGGCGAGTGGCTGATTTGTTTCGACACTCATACGCATAACCGATCTCCAGCTGTGTATTCAAAGTTCCATCATGGAATGGAATGGAACGAGAAGCGCCCCTGAAGATGACCAGAAGTGTTCTTTCTGGTCACTGGGAATGAATAAATCTCTTCCTCAGGTCTTCGACCGTCGTGTCTCCTCAAACGAAGCAACTCTTGGATGACGGACTTGTCCTATAGCTTCGCCTTTCAACTCGGTAGAAATCGTGTTAATCTCAGACGAGGACTACATCCATCAGCTGTGCAGCCATTTTCCGTAGAAATCACGGGACTGAGGCCGGTCCGTGGGAGATATGTGTACGCCATTGTAAGCACTGGCTGGAATTCTCAAGACGAAAAGAGCGGAGATGAGAGCTTCCGGCCCATGAAAGCAGATCCAAGCTAGTTTTCAAGGCTTTACGCGCTCCTTGGAGCATGACCTTGCAAGTCCGAGAAGTCCCCGTTCTCGATTCGGCAGGGGACTAGAGGCAAAAGGGCAAGAAAAGGCCGCCATTGCGCAACGCCGCTGGTCTCGTGCGCATTGCCCGGATAGGTAGATTCTCGAGGTTGTTGTTGTCGCTTGCCCACATCTCTGTTGTCAGATCTTTCATTGGTCGGTGCCAGCTGCTGAGTGTCCGCTCTCCTGCCCATCCATCACACAAGATCTGGGCTTGCAAACGCCAAGGCGGGAGAGCAGCGGGAGGCGTACGCTTTGTGCGTCCGTACCACATCCAGGATGGGCAGAGATTCATGTAAATGCAGCAGTAAGTCATTATCTACAACGGGTGAACCGGGCACGTAAGTAGGCGACTACAGGCAGCTGGGGACCTACAGCTGCGGTAGTTCGATGCCTGCCTGTTTAACACAGCCAACCTTACAAGCTTGGGGAGTCTGCCCAGGCAGCATATCTAGGTAGATAGCTATAGACGCGTACGTACGGGCAATCACTCACCCGCATCCCGCCGGGCGCCAACTGCCACACAACCACCCCGTGGCCCAGGGCTTCAAAGGGTCGAAGGGTCGAAGGAGCGGTTTGTTGCTCCCCTCCCCCGGACGTTGTGCACGCACCGAGAAGTCCGCTCCAATTCCCATACAGGCCATACTCGGAACAGCTCAGCTTGCTGCTCGAGCTGTCCTCACAGCTGACTGTACTTGATCTTGAGTCTTGAGTTGCCACTGCGCGTCGAGGTGCTCTTGACTGTTTGTCGTTGTGAAGCACACATACACACACACTTTCTCTCTCTGGCCTGGCCTGGCCTTTCGCCGAGCAGTATCGACAAGCTGAATTCCAGGTTGCCGCAATTCTAGAATTCTATATGGGATCTCCTTGCTACATTCTTCTCGCATGGCATTGATCTTTGGCGACTGAAGAGGTCTCGACACATTGTAGTCTTGAGGAGAAGAATTTACCATCGACAACTGTAAATACGAAAGAAGACTCAACAATCCCTTAGGTTGCCATGGACTCACAAACGACCTATTATGTCATCCCCAAGCATTGGCGCTTCGAGTTGGCTATTCTGTCCTTTGTCGTCAGTTTCCTCGGCGCATACACAACGACACAGCTGGCGATACAGGCGAGTAGCACGAAACGTACGGCACGGGCAATGTTCTGGCTGGCTTTGGCGTCAGTCTCATTTGGCGGCACTGGCATCTGGTGCATGCACTTTGTGGCTATGCTGGCAGTCGATATCGGACTGGAGAAGAGATACGAAGCTTCAACGACGCTTGCCACTGCGATCAGCGCGGTGTTGGGCACGTTCTTGACCCTGCTCATCAACGTGCCGCCACCGGAGCGAAGCACGGTATCCAAGCGATCGCATGCGTGGCATTTGATTCACGGAGTGCTCACGCGCAAATTCTGGGACACCATGCTCAAGAGACGTAGGTCATATATGCATGGAGCATTCCTGAGATTTGGACACCTCGCTGACTCCCGATTTTTAGGTTCGCCCACGGGATATGACTCTCTCGAACGTGCAGACAGCAGTGCCTTTGATGACTCTGAGCAGTCGCAACCATACGACAGTCGATCTGATCAACAGTCGAGCACGCTTGACAGTGATTCGCTGAACCGCGACTTTGACCTTCGCGAGGTCCGACCCGGACGCTCACGAGTCAACGGGTACGGTCTGCATGATCTGGCGCTCGCCCTCTGGCAAGGCTGTACCATCCGCATTCTGGCTTCCGGCGCATTGTTGGGCTTCGATGTCTTGTGAGTTTTATGCATTGTTCCTGCGTTGCCCTTCATATCACTGACAAACACAGTCTCATGCATTTCTTAGGCATGAGAGCCATGAAATTCGACGGAATAATTTCTTACAACGTATGGTTTGTGATGTTGTCCTACCTGGAAGCCTGCTTCGCCAGTGTCGTTGCCATCATCTACATGCCTTTGGAGAGTGATATCAGCAGGCAACTAATCTTCAGTGTCGTAGCCGCCATCGCTGTCTCTGGCTTGCATTACATCGGCATGCTTGCCGCGACCTTCAAGACCACAGTACCACCTCCGTACGGAAATTCGCCGGTCAATTATACGCTCGCAGCGTCTTGCGCAGCGATTGCCGTCACTACTTGCTTCATCTCTTACGCCTTTCTGGCACATGCGGTGGCCGATCACAAGATCAGATTACAGGGCTATATTCAGACACGAAAAGAGCTGTGGAAGGGTGAGTGTCTAGGTTATATTGTGCACGTCGGACCAATGCTAACATTTGTAGCCACCGCCGAGCGTCGGGCCTTCGAGCGAAGCAACCGACTCAAGAGTGATTTTATCGCCACTGCCAGCCACGAACTTCGTACGCCGCTATACTCGATTTCGGGCTACAGTGAGTTGTTGCAAACGACCAACTTGAACGCGGAACAGATGGCATATGTGGATTTGATCAAAAGTGCAACAAAAGCATTGTCGTTGATCACCGACTCTGTGCTGGACTTTTCGAAATTGGAGAACGATAATAGCGAGTCACAGGCTAAACCAACGAAAGTCGACATCAGAAAGCTCATCTATGACTGTGTCAGGCAATGTTATATGCGAAAGGATCACCGTTCGCTGGACGTGACTCTAATTTGTATCGTGGAAGATCAAGTGCCAGAAGTCTGCTGGGTGGACGAGGTCTATATTTCTCGAGTAGTCTTCAACCTTTGTGGCAATGCTCTGAAATTTACAAGCAGCGGTTATGGTAATTGACCATCCATCAAAGTACTCAGATGACCATGCTGACTGTGTAGTTATCATGAAATTGTCCCTAGCAGATGACCCTCAGGATCTTATGCTGCAATGCATCGACACAGGAATTGGCATCCCACAAGCCAACTTGGAGGACATATTCAAGCCGTTTCGTCAAGTCGATAATGAAAATACGCGGAAGTTCCACGGGACCGGTCTAGGTCTTGCAATATCTCTTCAGCTCATGGAAAAGCTTGGTGGCTCAATGGCCGTCAAGAGTTCCCAAGATGAGCAGGATCCCGAGCGAGGCTCTTGTTTCACTTGCCTGTTCCCCAACACTCAGACAATCGACCATCAAGCCGCGCCGGGCACCAGCTTATACCTGCCGCCCCCGCCCCCCACGACAGACAAGATCAAAAAACCAAAAAGTGGATCGACAAAGAATCATCTGACATATCTGCATCGGCAAAAACATTGTCATCCGACCTTAGCCGCTGTGCTCCGGGAAGAATTCAATCTGCACAATGTCAGCATGGATTCTGTCGTGAGAGCTACAGGCGGCACACAATTCAGCCAGCGCATCTTGACCGAGATTGAGTGCTTTGCTACACAACACTTGCGGCGCATCCTTGAGAGGTGTCCTAACGACACGATGTGGTTCGTGTGTTATGACGAAGAGGCCGCCGGCACAATGGACATTGATATCAAAGCCCTACGCAAACACGACAATGTGACATTGCTTCGCCGCCCGATTTGTATAAGCGAGGATTTCTTCACACAGTTGAATCTCATGGCGAAAATTCGCTCGAGCAGCAGCTTTGACCTGAATGCAGAAATGTCGGAAAGAGTCAACCCTGTACTGCCCGTGACTCGCGATCGTGCACGGGACGAATCAAGGTCGCACACACGATCAGTCAAGTTTGACATACCCGCACTGGAACAGGCGGCGACGAGTTCTCCGCTCGATGAGATAGAGCTCAAAATACCAGTCTCAACACAAGCAACAGAGATCACTGAGGTTGTACCGATCGATAAAGCACCTCCTCAGATTCCAGCTCCTACTCTGAAGAGGACCGCTTCCGCCTCTGATTCGTCGAAGCCCAGCATTCTCCTCGTGGAAGACAACAAGGTCAACTCGAAGCTCGGCTTGATTATGCTCAAAAAGTGCGGCATGGATGCCATTGCGGCGGAGAATGGCCAGGAAGCCATTGACTTAATCATGGGCCAGCCGTCGCGCTTTGCGCTGGTCTTGATGGACTGTCAGATGCCCGTGATGGACGGACTGACGGCCATTCGCAAGATTAGGGCATGGGAACAGCTACGCGGCGGGACGACGCATCTGCCAATCATTTCACTCACGGCGAACGTCTCCGAGGCGGCGGAGAAGGAGTGTCTCGAGGCCGGTGCCGACAAGTTCCTGCCCAAGCCTCTGACCATGAAGAATTTGCAGGACGAGGTTTGTCATCGACTGGTGCCTGTCGTATCATAGTTTTTTTGTACCAATAATAAAAGAGGGAAGGATTGTATTTATGAAATTACCCATATATACCGAACGCCCACTCAACCTTGTACACTTTCACAATGATCCGGCTCCACGATCTCATCACTCGACACAAGCCCGGACAATTTCAGTTTTCAAGGTTGTGCTCCAGGCTTCTTTGCGTCGCCTGCGAGGCTTTTTCCAGTGCAGGAGCCATTGTCTTGGAGGGCGTCATGTCTCCCGGTGGACTATTGGAATCGGTCCTGCAGAGTCCCGAATTCTCACGGACGACGCGTCTCCCTTCCCTCTTTTCGGATTTCTCGCCGTTGGCGCTCTCGAATCGGGACGGGTACGAAGCGAATGTGCGGGCGTGGACGCGAGCCCTGGGCGAGGCCATCTACGATGATTCGAATGCGGCGGCTGCTCCGGGGGTACAGGATAGATTGTGCGTTACGACGGACAAGGACTTACTGGATCGGTTGACTAGTGCAAAGTACGGGCGACCGTTGGCGATCTCGGCGGTGGAGAAAGAGGCTCGAGGGAGGAGGGAGTGGGTCCCTTTGGGAGAGTACTTGGCCATGAAGGAGTCGTTTTACACTGTGCCGAGCCTCTTGTCGCGATTATCGCTCGGTGCTGTGGTGCACTGGGGACTTGACAAGTTGTGGTCCATTGGACCATCGTCGCCGTTGTCGTCGTCGTCGTCGTTGTCGTCGTCGTCGGGTAAAAATACTGAGCTGTCGGGCACGACGTACGTCGTGATGGCCAATCTAGAACGCATGGCGGATTCTCTGACGAACGGCGGATTATCTACAATACTGGGCGCCGACGGAGCAGCAGCAGGAGGACTCTACAGCGAGTCCGTTACCACGCCACGAATTTTGCAGCGAGAAATCGAGCGAGTCACGGGAAGACAATTGTCCCCTCGCGACTTTTCCGCCTTGCTCGTCTTTTTGGGCCGTGACAAGGGTCTATTGACGTCTTCTGCGACAACCATCAAGTTTATACGGACGTCTTTGGTCGCCACGGAGGGCGAGGAGGATGCGCGCGTCATTACTGAATCGGACGAGGCGGTCGCGCACATCAAGGGCACGCGAGATACTGCCGCTCGCACGGTAGAGTCCCTTCAGCGCCAAGAATCAAAACTTTCCGCCGACTTGAAACGTTACGTGGCCGCCTCTTCTACCGGCAACGCGGTAGGGTCAGGATCAAACAAGACAATGGCGCTCTCCACGATGCGATCCCTGAAGCGCATACAGACACAATTGGAAGCCGCACTGGACCACGACGCACAACTGAGTCGCGTAATGGACGAAATCGACCGCGGCACGGCACAATTAGCCTTGGTGGACGGTCTGAAGCGCGGGTCGACGGTTCTCGCGACGGTACTCAAGCAAATTGGGGGTCTCGACGCCGTCGAGCGGGTGGTCGAGGATGTTCGGGAGCAGGCGGCGCAAGTGGATGAGGTCGCGGACGCGCTCGGCAATGCGAATCTCCTCGACGGCAGTCATCCCCAAGGGGATCAAGACCAAGTCAAAGATGATGTCGAGCGAGAGTATGCCGCTCTTTTGCGGGACATGGAGACGGTACCTGAAACTGTCCCTGCTGCGGCCGTCCCGTCGCAAAATGTACCGCACTCGTCCGTCGATACTAACAGCGATAGAGCACAAGAGAAAGAACATGCACAGGAGTCCGAAGAAGGAGAAACAAAGAAGGAACGTATCGCGGTACTGGCATCATGAAAAAGGGCATTATTATATACATCTTCCCCCACCACTTCTACCAGCGTCACTCGGGACGGGGCGAGAACGGAGAAGGCGGGAGGAGATTACGGCCTCATCCAAGTCTTGATGCGGCCGTACTTTTTCCCCGTGGTGGCAATCAATATCCGGTCCCGCAAGAAAACGAGGTGCGTCGGCGTCTGATCGTCCACTTTGGCCACTGTGATGGGACTCAGGATGGCGGTACTCAGTCGTGACGCGACGCGATGGTACGCCGTGCCGTCTTTTACGGTGACCATGGCTGGCGCCGCAGATGCTGCTGCCGTCGTTGTACCAGCCGCTTGTGCGTGACCATTCGTCGATGCCGCCGCTGTCGTCGATGCTGCCGCGGTAGTCGTACTCGTCTCGAGGCCGACAATGATGGGTCGTCCGGTGGGCGTTATACCGAGTCCTTCGTCGACGGTCCCACTGATGGCGGCGTGTTTGGCGCTCTTGGAGGTAGGGCGGTGGAGGGAAGAGAGGGCAAAGTCCCAGAGACAGATTCTGCCGTCCTCGGAGACGCTGCCGATGCGATACGCGTACTCGTCGCATTGGTACGCGTCAAAGTATACGCCCGTGATGAAACTGCCGTGTCCGTGACCGCGCGCCACGATGCGCCGCTCGACAAAGGACCAAATCGTCACGAGGTCGTCTTTTCCCCCAGTCACGATGTAGTGTCCGTCCGGCGACCACGCGACACACGTCAGCCCGCCATAGTACGAACTGTAGACGTCCAGCAACTTTTCTTGCCGGTAATCCAACACCTTCAAGCATCCGTCGTCAGACACCACCGCCAAGTGAACATTGTCGGGACTGAATGCGAACGCATTGATGGCCTGACGGGAGAGCGCGATGCAGGAGACGGGGTTTGTGCGCGATCGCGTGTCGTGCGCCGAACGAATGACTGAGATGGCCGCGTTTGTCTCTTGTTTCGGGAAATAATCCGCCGTCGCCGCGGCCGCCGTCTCGCCTCCCGACTGAACCGAGTTGATGAAATCCGCGTCCTCCCTCTCTTTATCGTAAATCAGCAGGGCGCCGTCCGCGTGCGACGCCATGAATAGGCATTCCGAGCCGGGCAACCACTGTACCTGTGTCACGGCGGTCGAATTGATGCATCGCTGCTTGTTGTATCGTAGGTAACGCGTCGTGATGGCGTCATAACAGCAGAGGTCGCCCGTGGTCGTGCCCAAGACGACGTCGAAGCCCTTGATGGTGCTCGTGTACTGGTTCACATCGTGGCTGACCACGGTGGCGAGACTGAGCATGAGTTTGGAGAGGGGTTCGTGCTTGACGATGCTGGGGGATCCCATGTCGAACCAGGAGAGGCACCGGTTGATGTTGGCAAACACAAAGACGTCGTCCCGCTTGTGATCCGCCAAGCGTGCTGTAATATTGCCATCCACAATGGCTCGCGAGACAAACGTGGACGTTGTGCCGTTCGCTGATGTGCCCACGCGCTTCTTGCGCTTCGTATTCGGATCCTGTACACCGTCGAATATGGAACTCGTGGCAGTCATGGAGGCAGTCAAGTCTGCTCCTCCAGTACTTGCGCTCGAAGAACGGAAGAAGTCGCCACTAGCCACACTCGGCATCACCGGAGACGATACAGCAGCGTGGTTGCTCGAATCCTCGTCCGTGTCAGAAGATGATGATGATGATGAGTTGGACGACGACGAGCTGCGGTCCTCATGGCTGCGCTTTCCCTCTTCCGACCGTTGATTCGACGGCGCAGGGAAAGAGTCTCCCATGGATGGTTTCCTCGGCGTTCTTAAGCCAGGCTTCACCGACAAATCGATGACGGAGAGATGCATGCCGGAGTGTAAGGGTGATGCATGGGGAGTCAGAGGATTCGGGTTCGGAGCCAGTTCTGTTGGATGTGGAGCGGGATATGCGACCTGAATCTCATCCACCGCCTTGTAGGTGCCTTCTGTCGCCACGAATTGATTCGACGGTGCTTCAGGGTCGAGCTTCTCGTATTTATTGTAGTAGTGAGGTGCGATGGTCGGAATTGTCGTCAGAGGCATAGGAACAAACATGATTGCTGCTCGCTTCGATCACACCTTGCGATTCTAGATGATCTCTCGAAAGATATATGTATATACACGTCTTGAAATGAAGGACACGAGCTTGACGTCCTCTTGAGTGTCGTGGAACCAGGCGAAGATCTTCTTCAAAGACGTACTGTATGGGCTAGTTATATAGCATCTTTCAACGACAAGAAAGAAGCCTCCGGTTCCAGCTGCACGGAAATTGTGGAGAAACTCGTAACCTGTCGTATTCGCTCTTGTCCTGCTTATTGAAATTGTCTAGACACTCACACAAGCAGGATCAAACCAGTTGTAGGTTTCAGCATAATCATGGTAATTGCTGCACATTATATTGACTATAGTATTACGAGTGCCGTCGCTGTGATAATGCCCTTGATTGTCCTTTGCATCTCCAAATTTTGTATCGTTCCCATATATCAAACCACACCACTCTTGCTCTCGTGTGGCATCTGCTGGTCTCGTCCCTCCCTCGCAGCTTTCCGTGCCAACCTGTCCCGCTTCAATTCCTCCAACGCACTCTTGATGTCCTCCCGCTCGACCGGCGGCCGATTCGTTTTTTCCACGTCCGGCCAAAACTTGAGGTTCTTGACGTACGTTTCAAAGAAATCCGGCGACCCGAAGTAGTACATGGATCCGATTGGAAACATGACGTAGAAGCCAAACTACATTCGCACCTCCGTCAGTTCTTGGGTTCGAGAAGTGGTCGTGCGAGTCTCTGCGGGTTTCGTACCTTGAAGAGCTCGAGGTTGCCGCCCGCCATGTCTATTGCCGATTCTGTTGTTTTGGCTGCCTCAAGTAAGGTTTCGGGGCGGAGATGTAGTGCGTCCAAAAGGGGGGAAATCTCAAAGATGACAGCTGCTGTAATGTTACGACGTATCAGAACACCAAGCGACCAAGCAAGAGATAGTTCCAATCACCGGTCTATCGTCGTCAGTTGTGCATCTCAAATTCAGTGTCTGCAACGTTAACGTTATCCTTGCAAGTTTTGCAGATTGCGGGAAACATAGAAATGGCATACGCCACACACACTTCTTCGATTGTGTTTGCAGCACGCGCGTGCTGGTAGGGTGGAACACAAATGATTACTGATTCTCAAGTGCGCACATGCAAGAAGCCTGGTGGATATGTGACGAGCTCTTGAGGAGCTGCTGCAGCTCATAAGGAAGATTACCATATAAATTTCTATGCTCAATGAATTGTAGCTTCCGTCCGTCTATTTGACACAAGCCGCCTGCTTTGACGGAGCAGCGCCGATACGTATACACATATTTACAGATGCGAATGGATTAGTCATTATTCCTCGCCGTCAGCCTCTTCGTCTATAGTGTTCCATCGATGTTCTTCGAGGTCCCACCAATCATGACTGCCGCCAGTGCTGGGGTTGAGGTGGACCTTTCTACTATGCCTCTTTTCTTGGGCATCATCGATTTCGTGTTGTTGACGAACCGTGACGCAGTCTGTAATTTGTATGTCCAGGTCGCCTTTCGAGGTCTGTGCTTCATCGCTCGGTTGCTGATTGTTGACACCTGTAGGTCTCCTCTTCCGAGCACCAGCGGTAGACTCTCGATACTTCCAAGTCCTCCACGGCTTCTCGTTGTAGGCATAAACCATGGTATCTATGAAGCCATGCAGGGGAACGATGAAAGCAGATAGGGCGGCAAGGACTACGACAGGTTCCTTGACAAACTTGTCGTGATACTGCGTCATGTGGTAGCCGAAAGGTATGATCCACATCAAAAGGTACATCAGAGGGAAGATGAACAGATGTCGAAGTTGTTGCACAATGCGATTACGCTCGGTCCGGAGTGGATCAGGTTCTTTACGGACGACAGAAACTGCACTGATGAGCGCAGGTGTGTCTTCGTTCCTGATGGAATGTGTAGAGTTTGCGGACAGAAACGAATGCAATCTAGACGCGATTGGTCTCGAAGAGTCGGACGCAGTTGTTGGTGGCTTCTCAACTTCTGTCAAGAGAGATTCGAACCTGGGTAGTTCCCCACTTCTCGTAAGTCCCGATGCCTGTGAAGAGTTTAGGATCGTGATGGATGGATTGTTGTAAGGGGAGACCGTGGTCAAGTCGTGGTCAGAAATGGACATGCCAAGCTGCGAGAGTTCTTCATCTGCACTCGACTCAAACATCTTCCGGAACGACCTGAATTTCCTCTTGACGTAAATGAAGATTGAAAGGTAGACGAAGAAGATGAAGGCGAGAATAAAGTATCTAGGGCCCCAGCTCAGAACAATCCGCCAGTAAAATGGCCTGATGGGCAAGAAGCACCAGGACACTGAGCTGGTATATGCACCGGACTTGTTTAAAAATGCGAGTGATGCCATCAACGTCGGATAAATGAACCAGCAGCCATAGGCGACGAAGCGCCAACGATAGAGCCCAGCTTTGTCTGAAGATACGTTTCCAGCGGGCGGGAAGAATATGCATAGCGCCGTGTGTACCGCAATGATCAAAATTGCGAAGTCGGCGGCATCGACAAAGAAGTTCGATAGGAAACCCGAGGCGGTGCAAAGAGGGTTGGAATCAGGCATGCTCTTCGCCAACGTCGTCGCCGGATAAATTACCTCGAGAAGGGCCTTGAAGAAATCGGACATGATGAGCAGCATTATCAATTGATGTCGGAAGGAGCGATACTTCATCTTGAGGAACCAGTAAACCATGAAAGCACCAGCTATGATGGAGAGACATCCTGATGCGACGGCCAGGCTCTTGAGGACAACCTTTTCGCCATCGGTGTAACCCATGCACAACCTTTGGCCTGGTAAACCACCTTGTCGGCTAGGATATGTGCTGTCCTAGCACAGCTCCGTGGGTTGTGATGCGATCGCACAATGAAAAGATCGAATGAGTAAGTGAGCGAGGAAGAAAACTGGATAGTGAACGAGAGACAAAGGGGAGCGTAATTTGCTGCTCTGAAGTGTGTTTCGTCGCCGTCGAATATATAGATTTGGCAGTGCTCAGGAGTATATAGAATCCACTTGAAACCGACGCTTGTGCAGGACAAAAGGGCGCCCTAGCGAAGGAGTCCTGGAACCGTCAGTCAATTGATCTTGCAGAGCAGGCAGTGAATACTTAAAGACTCATGTCCAGGAAGCAGGGTGATGATTTCTTGCATGCAGAAGCAGTAGCAGCAGCCAGCAGGTGAAACCGTGGATTTTGTACGTCGTTCTGGACTCCCATCAGCCAGGCGACCACCCAAAGAGAGCCAGATGAAGCGCTTGCAAAGTGCACAGGTGGCTCCCAATACCGAGAGCCTGCGCTTGGCCGCCACCAGCGTAGCATAAGATTCGCGCCACCCGCTCTTGTGAAACATGAGTGGCTGAGCGGCTGAGTTCCACCGGCGTGGAGAAAAAATTGTCGGAGATTCCTTCGGGGATCAATTGCTTCTCTTGATTGGATTGGTCAGGCGCCCGTGCTATTCTGCGAAAGCTCCGTGTCTCAATTCGGCATTTGATCCTCGTAGGGACAACAGAGGCGCGCTCACGTCACGCGTGTTGGGTTCTTGCCGAGCAGCAGTAAGCAGCACTACCTACCTAGCTCTAGGTAGCTCTCGTGGAATGGCTTCTGCGGATGTGGCCACAAGAGCCCTCGGAAAACTCTTCGGGCAACAGGTGCCCAGGTGCGGTACCTAGGTGGTGCCAGCCAGGCCCAGACGTGCGAGACCATTAGGGCGTTTGCAAAGCAGCTTCTCCCATGGAAAGCACGATAGAAGGCCATCCATTGATGCATTCCTTGCCGCCCCTTTTCCTGCTGCTTCAGCCGCTCCTTCGGTTACTTGTCTCGCCCATTTGGCCTCTAGCGAGTCAGACGTTTTGCGACCATTTTAGCCTCTGCAGTCCGCGTCTCGCTAAGCTCAATGCTGCATGCCGTCGTACTTGTATCTCGCCTAGCGAGCCAGCATTTCGATCGATCGATCAAGTGCCACTGCTGTCGAGCAGGTCTTCCTCAATTCAGATGAGTCTTGAGTCGTTTGTCATTACCGTCTCGAGCCCAAAGATCGATCGACAGTTGACATGAGCGATCACTCTACTTCCGAACGAGTGTACTACCTACCTACTTGCGCAGCTCGTCATATCTGATTGCGTGCGTATCATTCCGTCTCTGCCAAACTCGATATGGCAGGGATCTACAGGAGAACAGCTCACAACCCAAAAATGTCAAGATTGCTTGCGTATGGGGAGCTCATGTCACTTCCTACCTAGGCTTCACAGCCAATTCGGCCCTCTGGAAACGGAATAGCCCAGCCGCTGATGTGCAGCCACAAGAATTTTGACACGAGCCAGGCCACGACCAGTTTTATATGCATATGGATCTCGCGACTGCTCGATGTGTCTGTGAACTTACGACGACGATTGATCTAAGTCACGGAAAAGGCCCTCAGCGGCAGGTCGTCCCAATGACGGCAAGTGCAGTCGACACTCGGACGAGCCAGCGCAAATTACTGACCAGGAAATTCTTGATCACTTGACAATTTGCCCTGGCAATCCTGCACGTGTACCTCAATCATGTGATTAGCTATAGCTATAGCTAGCTATATAGCTGTAAGGATTATATACATACATAGCTATAGTACGTAGCTTTAGCCAGGTCGACGACTCTTGTGCGCATCCATGCGGTGATCACGCACCGGGGGCGCCGTAAACAATGATTTTCGCTTATTCGGGCATTTCGTCCGTGAATTGCAAGTTTTGTTGTGGTGGCGCACTGTGCCACTTTGCTGAGATGGGCAAGCTACACACGCATGTGCTCAGTGGAACTGGAATTGGAACCTCCTTTGGGTCCTGGGCACCACGAGGAACAGCAAATATGGGCAGCCCGATGGAGACTCCGCAGTTGTGAAACGGTCTGGACCGCGAACGGCCAATCTTGTGATCGACCTGTAATTCAGGCTGGTGAAGCATCCCTCAGCGTGCATCGATAGTGGTCGTAAGGACCTTGCAAAAACAAGAACATGTGATGGCCAATCAAGCGAACGAGAGCAAAAATGCGAACGCGACTACAATCGTTGATTTGCTTAGTCATGCGGCGATTATTTCGCAACATGAAACATCCATCATCTCCGCTCTGGTGTTGCTAAAGTATTCCCGTATGCCGCACTGTGCCCATTCCGCATGTTTCTAGCTAGCCATCCTATGCGGCACAATTGCAACTCCATACCATGTACGAGAATGCTAATTGCCGGACTGAAACAATAGCGGATTCTGACCTGTGGCTGCGGAATTACCACTACGGAGTGGCAGCTGGACTTGCTGCACCGACAACATTGGAAGTAATGTGAGATGCCCAGGTGCTTCGCATTCGCCTAGATATGAATCCATAAGGCGTCGCTAGGACTTTTGCGTGAACATTACAGCTTTAGTCAGGTTGTCTGTTCTGTTCACGAGAAGAAGAATAGTAGGATACACACTGACATGACCACGGCTAGAGAGGCATTAGCGAGGATACCCTACACGATTAAGAGCCATACCTAGGATGACAGAATTCCGCTTCTGCCGCGTGTTGATCTTGTTCAGAAGTGTGTTCATGCCAGGTATTTTTTGGCTCGATGCACTGATCCGCTGACCTATATTTTGTAGACTTAACTTCTGCAGATTGAACTCATCTCTGGTCGCATAGGCTTGCGCAAGAACAGAATCAGCCATATTGTGAGACGACTCAATCCTGGCACGCTCATCCAGCATATAGGCCTCCTCGCCGGCTGCGTTGCCTTTCCATTTCTTGATATCCTCATTCACATCACCCAACAAATTTTCCCGGTCTTGCTGTTCTTTCGACTTCTGTAGCACTCTAGCAGCAGCCTCCTCATGTTCTTGCTGAATCTCGCGATGACGATCCAAATGTTGGTGCTTGTTCCCGGGAGAGACCTGCTCCTCAAGAACACGCGCCAGATTTTCGAGAACCGTGCGTCTCTGTGCGAGTATAGCATCGAGCTCTTCTCGCACAGGGTTTGCCGCAGACAAAAGTGTTTCTGTTTGATGTTCGAGCAATCGTTGCTCTGCGCGCAAGGTACCCCATGTCTTAGCCATGCTCAATTGATGAGCCAGATATCGGTCAGGCTCTAATTATGATCTGTTTGTACAAATGACGTGACGATTCCACTTCAGTGCTCGAGCGAGACCAGTCTGAGCCTCTACGTTCGTCCTTTGTGAATTCGAATAAGAAGTCGAACTCACAGCACTCGCTGTTGCAGCTCTTATCCTTGTGCCCAACGGCACTTCTCAATTGACGTGTCCACACTTTACGGCATTCTGAGCTCCACTTTTAGGAGGCTGAAAGACGATGAGTGTGGAGGTGTCGAGCTCATTCGAGCTACAGCACCTGGTATGAGTCTAATCAACCTGAAGAGAACATCTGTGCTGTAATCATCGAGGCACAACATGGCACAAGAATCCTCGAGGAAAAGAGGACCCAGGGGGTTGGCTACTACTAAAGCCAAGAAGCAGCGCACTTCTGAAACAATACCTGATGAACAAACAAAATCTACTACGGACAAACCCATAGAGTTGGATCACGATTCAAAGACGATTGCATTAGATGGTGACTATGATGACGATGACGATATCGGTCAGCTGAAAGCACTGTACCGGAGCGCGATAAAATTGCTTGAAGAAGTGCAACCCGAAAGTGCAAGACCAATACTCAATGGGACCATACATGAAGCAGATCGCATACTGAGAAATGCACCGCCGGATGTTAAGCTTCCCTATGAGTTTCACAGTGTTTATGCCAGTGCACTGCTCGATCTATCGTTTCTCGTAGAGAAAAACGAGGCTGTCGACGGAGAGCGAGAAGAAGATTTCGTCAATGCTGCAATAGACAGATGTGACTTAGGCATAGAGAATGGCGTCAAACCCGGATTTGCAGCCCTGCGGCTTGCACGAGCGAGAGCCTTGTGTTGTCGCGCTCGATTTGCCATGACGATACGGGAGGCTCGACTTGAGAAAGTTATGCTAGATGTCAAGACCGCCATGAAACTTATCGATGACTCCTTCAACGTGTCTTACTACCGTCAACAACAGTTATCTCAAGCACTTAGTGTCATTCAAGATTTTGCTGATACATTATTGGAGAGCGACCAGGAATCGCACAAATCAATGAATGAATGGGCTGAACGGTATTGGACAAAGGTTTTGACAGAATTCCAAGAGGACGTCTCTGCTCTTGAAGGCTGTGGACGTGTTTGGTTGTCCCTTGCACAACCATATTTGCAAATTATTGAATCGACGGACGAGGATGATGCCACATACGAGGACACCAAGCAGAAAGCAAGAAGTACATTAGAGACTTCCGTCGAGCTCATGACTCAAGCCCTTAAGTGCGCCGAACAACAATCAAAGCCAACAGGCGACCTTTTGTGTCTTTTAGCAGAAGCGATCATATCCCTGGCCAACACATACGAGGAAGGCTCGCATTACGAGGAGCTAGAGCAGACAACCATATCCTATCTGAAACGAGCAGAGCAATTAACAGGATTTGAGCTACCTGAGAGATTCCAAGACCTGTTGCACTCCTCCGTGCATGATGGAGAAGAAATCATCCGGGAGAACTAAAGAGCAAGCATTAAACCAATATATCAGGGCCTTTCATATGGTCAAGCTCTTGTGGGAAATCTGACAGGTTTATATATGATCGGGCCCTTCTGCCATTTGCACATGACTAGGAAAGACTGCATAGATCTAATATCAAAGCTAGCTCGAGCAGATCTAACCTCGAGCAGCTGAAACCTGTTCCAGAGAAGAGAGCGAATTTAAGCTTGCTTCAGACAGCATCTCACTTGCTTGTGTACGCATAGCTATGCTGTAGCTGCACTCGAAGTTCGATGCCTGGTACATGGGGAGCATTTGCCATGACCAGCACCTGGGCAGCTGTCAGATACGGTAGAGCTACGCAATCTTTCCGACAACTCGATGGAGTAGACGTAGCCGCCGTGTGGCTTTTCACGTGCCGATATCTAGACGTCCCACCACGAGATCTGCATGCGTGATTAGTTCGCATGCAGACCTCAATCAGGCTGTCTATCCACTTGCAGGCATCAGTCAGTGCA
Organism: Taphrina communis; assembly: GCA_005281525.1. Taxonomy (NCBI): domain Eukaryota; kingdom Fungi; phylum Ascomycota; class Taphrinomycetes; order Taphrinales; family Taphrinaceae; genus Taphrina; species Taphrina communis. Next base: position 742,143 of record RHGI01000001.1, on the reverse strand, counting down.
AGGCTTCAGCAGCCTGTCTGACAGCTAGGGATTCGCACATTAGTACTGATCCTGAGAAAGCACTTGCGACAACAAGCAAAGCGAAACAGAACTTATACGAGCGAGCTGCATCCGTGCTTTGCATTGGCTGTAGGAAAGCAAGAAGAACAAATAACTGCAGCTTGTTGGGTGCTAAGAAGTGACGCACTGGCTTTACCATTGCGACATTAACAGTGCACGATCTGTCAAGCATAGTGCTTCCTTGTCAAGCGCATCAGCACAGGTCCTAGAGCACAAGTTCTACCATTGTTGCGGGCATGAACCTACTGCGTGGGCACCCATCACAATCAAGCGCAGTCGCTACTCTCTTCGAAATTCGCATTGATTCGACTGAAAGAGATGTAATCGTGCTACGTGGCAGCTCATCTGATTCTAATGGTGGAGTGCTAAGAGGAGTGGTGGTACTGTCTCTCCACGACCCGATACAGGCCAAGTCTATCACACTATCGTTACGCGGTAAAGCAAGGGCATCGTATGTGATCTTTATCATGCGAATGTTTCAAGTAGGCTTATATGTATAGCTGGACTGAGACGTTCCTCACATCATCACGAGCACAAAGTTCACGACTGCAAAAGGAGGAGAAGGTGGTCTACGAAAAGTTCTGGTCATTTCTGCCTCAGACATCGCATACAAAGACCATTGGTCTTGGCAATTACGAATATCCCTTCTCGGTAGAACTTCCTGGTGGTAAGACCATATTCGTAAGCTTCGATCTCCAACGTTGACCATATAGATATTTCAGAGACAGTGGAGGGACTCGAGCATGGATCAATCAGATATTCCATGCAAGCCATCGTGGAACGGCCTGGATTTTCATCGAACCTAACCACAAAGAAGAGTGTTCGCATTGTCCGTACACTATCAATAGACTCACTGGAAATGGCTCAGACGCTCTCTGTTGACAATACATGGCCTAATAAACTGGAGTACTCTATATCAATACCCACAAAGTCGTACCCAATTGGCTCACCGATACCCATCAATTTCAAACTTGTCCCGTTGTTGAAAGGGCTTAGCATTGCAAAGATTGTTTGCACTCTAAAGGAGTATCAAGCATATACTATAAAGGCTGGCTATCACGGAGCGCCTGCAACGAAAGAGGTTGACAGAACAATTTGTTCTAGTAGCTTGACAGATATCGAGACCGAAGTGCCGAATTGGGAGATTGATCAGAGTCTGACGATCCCTTCATCACTTTCAGATTGTGTACAGGACTGTGAGGTGGCACACATCAAAGTCAGGCATAAGCTCAAATTTACTGTCAGTCTTCAGAATCCAGATGGACACGTATCTGAATTGCGTGCTGCCTTGCCAGTCAGCTTGCTGATTCCTCCCCAGCTGTTTAGTGATGGCGTCAGAATCCCGATGGACCCAACAGATCCGCAGAACCAACTGCCCTCATACGATTCCCATATTTACGACAGGCTGTACGATGGGATCGAGACACCATTACCTTCTGGCATGAACACTCCAGCACAGAGCAGGAGTCGTCGGAATTCGAACGAAATGGGCGGCAATGTTGAGAGCGAAGCAGCACGACGAGCTCTCATGGCTGGTCTACATCGTCTGACTGCTACAAGCGGTACTAACACACCCTCGCTGGCTGTCAATGGACCAGGCGTGGACACTGGCTCTGCCACTCCAATCTCCGGCCATTCCACACCACATCGATCAGCACCAAGTTCGTATACACCGGGCTTCTCTGTAGATGAGCTCGTCACGAGTCTTCAGCACTCTGGCAGCATAAATAGTGCCGGTCGATCGCCTCACATGCCACCTCAGGATCGCGAAGTACCCGCGCCATTCACGGCTGAAGAGGTCGAGGGACTCAGTAGAATTCCGTCGTATGGCACCGCTACGACAAGGGCCGCGGCCGCACCCCTAAGCAATTCGTTGCCCGACTATGATCACTCACAGCCCATTTCAGGATCGAACAGCGGCACATCGACGCCGAACCACATGCAGCCAAGCGCTCCGACACTCGCGAGACCCGAGGCAGCAAGGACAGCGTCGCACAGATCCGGTGTCCTGCGAGCCGCACACGATCGATTCACGAGGGCGCGCGATCACTGAAGCGGGGAAAGTACTCTGCTCCCCCGGCCGGAGTGCGAGATGGAGCCAGTACAAATAGAAGAATGAAGATTGTATGAAGGATAGACTATAGACTTGGGATTGAATCAGTAGCAAAGATGAAATGAGCACAAATCAGCAGCCAGGCAGAGATGGCTGACGCACTTCACGGGCTGGTCGGTGGAGGAAGGCGAACCTTGAAAGCGACATCGGGACAAGGAGGCGATGGAAAGGAATATGGTTGTATGTACCTAGCTATCCAGCTTGTAACATGCATTTTGCCAACACACACCGCCTCACAGCACTGATGCAAGTCATGTCAAGTATATACGTCATTTTGACTGACTGCCTAGGTAGTGCTTGGGTGGATGATGTCCATGAGTTGCCCCAATCCAAAACTACAAGTAGGTACCAAATGACCTCTCCACCCTGGGCGCACCAGGTGGCTGGCCCCTGAAGTTGACCCGGGCAGCCGCTCGGAAAAGCTTGTCAACCTCTGGAAGGGAGCCTCCGAATTGTATGGGATGGGGTGGGCCAAGTCAGCGTGCGTGGGATGCATCGGCACCACCGCTTCTTCGTTTCCTCCACTCTCACCGCACGTCTTCTCTCCTTCCATGAGGGCGCGCTAGCCCGTGGGCTCAAACCTGGAAGTGGCTCAGGCCGGGTAAATCTCCTCCTTCGTTACCCAGGTAGCCGTGTCTGTGTGTGTGTGTGTGTCTCTCTCTTTCTCTCTTTCTTCCAAGGTTCTTGCTTCTCTCGATCGACTGCTCCGTCCTCGGTGTTGCTGCTGCACTTCATCCATTGCAGGATCCTCTCTCTGTGGCACGCGACATCACAGGCAGCTGAACTGCGAGACCGACCCACTGATTGGCAGATCAATTGCGAGCCAGCCAAACTAGCCAGCCAGCACGTCTCGAGCAGCTGCTGCACTCAGTCTCTCAATTTGAAAGACTCCACCCAGGCACACAAACAACTTGCTGCTGGTCTGTCTGTCTGTCTGTCTTGCAACAAAGTGGGCTCACTCGCGAAAATTGCCTGATATGTCGATGATCAGCGCATACTCCACTCCACGCTGCTCAGACCAGCTGCAGCAAGTGAATTGAGGCCCTCCTGCAATCAGGGCTGCGTGGGTGCGTGACTCTATCTGGCTGCAGCTCTTGAGACAAAAGCCCATCCTGCAGCGGGGAGAGGGAGAGACAAAAGCCGGGAGACAATAGAGAGCGTGTGGTATCCGCTGCTGGTCTCAGATGACAGACGCGAGCAAGCGGATCCTCGATACTGCCAAGAAGGACAGGTACTCGAAAAAGTCCTCGCAGGCGTGTGACAATTGTCGCCGCCGCAAGGTGCGCTGCGATGTCTTGCTCATCGACAATGGGCGGGGCAACTGCTCCATCTGCGAGCAACAGAATCTGGAGTGTACGTTTGAACATGTGCCACGGCAGCGCGGGCCCCCTCGGGGTTCGAAGAAGACCAAGAGGCCCAAACTCGACGACAGCTATTCCTCCGCCGAGGACATTCACCGACGGAGCCCGATGGTCGAGAGGCAGGCCACGACAACCGAGCTGTCGTCGTCAATCGTCGCTGATCCACCTTCAAGTGCTGCCAATGTGTCCGGCGTGCCCGCATTGCTGCACTACGATTCCTCCTCGATTGACCTGGATCATGGCGTGCACGACACTGGTCACCCCGGCTGGTACCAGCATGCCATTGACCGCTGGTTCATCCTCTACCAACCCACATTCCCCATCTTTCAGGATCAGTCCCAATTTGAGGGTTTCGGCGATGCGATCCATCCCTTGCTGCGATCGGCACTCCTCTTTGCAATCTACAGCATCACCTTTCGATCACGGACAAACGAAAAACTCGATGCATTGCTTGCGGAACAGCTACTCTCTCGCTACAATAGGTCCATTGGCCCGAGCGGGGAGAGGTCCCGCAATCTGCACAATCGCCTGGCCCATCTGCAAGTCACCATGCTGCTGGCCATCGAGGCGGATCAGCGCGGATTCGAAGTCGCCACCTCGCTCCACACCGTCGGCTTCTGGCTCGGACAGGCCACGGCCAAGGCCTACGACATGAAGTTGCATCGCGAGGACTTTTCCGCCGATGGCCCTTCACAGGCCTTGCTCGGGCGCAAGCTCTTTCTCATCCTGATTGTCCTGGACCGCTGGCACTCTGTCAGTACCTCCTCCCCACCCTTCGTGGCAGATACGAATGCCAAATTTGACATTGAAATGTCCTTCTCCGGCATCACGACCCACTTGTATCATTTATCCCTGGTCGTTGGAGACGTCTACGAGACAATCATGACGCCGAAACGACACAAACACGGCTCCACTGCATTGACGACCGCCGGACTCAAGGCTGAGATTGAGAGCTGGCGGGAGCGAGTCGATGTCATCTGGGGCCAGAGCAATTTGCTGCACATAGCCTACTGGCACCTGTGCATCCTCTCACTCCTGAGCACCTCGACCGACATTACAGAGGTCAGCAACTTGCGGGACGTCGCCCTGAGGATGGCGTCCACGCTGCCGAATTCGGCCACACCATACACACCACTCAACCACCACTTTTATGCCCTGACGACGTGTGTCCTGTCGTACCTCCTCAACTTTGACGAGTCGCGCACAGATGCTCGCAAGGGACTGCATGATTTGCGGGAAGCGATCCAGAGGCACAAGGATCTCGTCGCGGAGGACGACTGTTCGTGGGACTCCAAGTTGCTGGAGGTCATTGGCCAGTTACAGGCCTCGTGCACGGACTCTGTCGCGTGCGGCCGAGGTCCCGACAGCATGATGCTGCTCTCCAGCATCCGTCACAGTGGTTATCTCCTGTCCATTGACAGCGCAGCACTCTGCTCGTAAATGTCAACGCAGCCCTGCATGATGTAGAATATTAGCGGGATATATTGACTATTGTGCATTCTTTTCACGACATGGCATAGCAGGGTATTCTGTCTCGAAAAGTTCTTTATTTTCTGTATATGTACACAATAGATTGCAATCTAATACTGCAATTGGACGACTGAGCTAGTGCTGTTGAGTATATGCTGGATGCATCGGCCAGTATGCGTACCGCGTGCGAAGATCGTCTAGCTATGCATGAGCCACTACACATGAATGGCACGAATTGACTAGAGCTCCTCTCAAATTTCGGTGCATCTTCGATATGAAGCATTCGTCACAGTTAGTCTAGGTATGCAATCACTTTGTTATAGCATACTGATTGGCGAGGATCTGGATATTTCAGGACTTAGATTCGGTTTGAAAAGAAAGGAGACGTAGCTCTGCATGTCGACGGCGACGGGAAAACAGGTCTTTTCGCGCGTCTATCGCCCCCAACTCTTCACACAAAAGATCGTGCTGTCGGACGGGTCGACGTACTCGAAACTAACAACGTCGCCGCGGCCCTCGGTCCGATTGACAAAGGACATTCGTAATGCGCAACTCTATAATCCGGACGCGGGAAAACAAGTCAATCAGGAGGAGAATGGACGACTTGCCAAGTTTAAAGGCCGATTCGCGGGCTTTGACCGATCCGAGATCACGACTGGCAACGACACTGCGGGTGCTGGAAAGGAGACGTCGACGGGACGACAGGAGGACGACATGGATTGGATGGTGAGTGCTGGTGCGCGGGCGGCGCCGAAGATGAGTGATCGGGAGATGAAGGAGTCGACGCGGAAAAAGTCCGCCAAGGGGAAAAAGTGATTTCATCCTTATGGTTTGTCATCCATGCTACCCGGCCAGCGGTATGCGTAAAACTGCTGGAACGATACATACACGATTGGTGGAATCGGACAGCGCGAGACCCAAAGAATGAGACTGTCGAAGGAGGGAGTCATCTCGCAACGCAGATTTATCCCTCAATCTCGATTTCCGACACTCAAATGGTGCACTCGCAATCGATGCGGAGGCGAAAGGACCATCAAGCACACGAGCAGCAGCAGCAGCCGCGGCAGCATCATGAGCGGCATACAAGCAGGAATATAGAGGAAATAAGATAAAAAAAAATGTACATACGATTCAGCCAAGAAGAGACTTGCCAGTTGAGCGAGCAAGAGTGATAGAAAGAGAAGGAGAGAGAGAGAGAGACGAAAGGTGCACGGGATCGATGGACCCGGAATATCCGCGCATGAGATGCAGCAGCTGACTGACATGTGATGGCGGCCACAAAGTCGAGGGAAGTTCGATCAGTTGAGCTTGCATTGGCATGTGATGATGTACGCTCTCTGCTCTCCCTTGTCCCTCGTTCACGTCTCTCCCCCCTTGTCCTTCCGTCTATCGTGCTGTTGTCCATTCGCTCTCCTTTACGCATGCCTTGTCCTACTAGTGCTCATGGATCGACCGATATCAGTTGCGATATCTGCCATTATCGCGCCGTGTACATAATCCTTGGAAAGTTGGGTAGTGGTCAGTATGGTTCTTGCAGGGTGCGCAGACATCAGACGGTTCCTCGACAGACATAAATCACTCGAGGCCATCAAGAGAAGTGCTGCCAGCTGCGTTCTGATTGAGGAAGGTGCTTTTCGACGAATCCATCGAGTGGCGATCGACGAGCACCCCGACTATGTCTTCCATCTCAAGACATTGACGGAGAACTCCCAGACCAGACAGATTGAGAATGAGGTGGCCGCCATCAATTACGTCCGAAGACGCACGTCGAGAATTCCTACCCCGGAAGTGATCGCTTATTCCACGGTGCCCGGTCAGGAATGGATCGCACTGCAGCTCGTGTACGGTCAGCGGCTATCCGATGCCTGGCCTCGCTACAGTCTGAAACAAAAGTGGGACATGATGCATAATCTGGTCGACCTGTACAAACTCTTTGCGGCAATCACGCTTCCGGACGCCTTTGGTGCAACTAAGATTGGTGGCTTCAGTCTGGACATGTCGCTAGGGCAAACGGTCGAGCCTGCCAAGTCCTTTGGACGTCAGAAGCTCGAAAAGCACTACAAGCAGGGTCCCTACAAGGACGTCGAGGATTACCTCAAGAGCTACATCGACAAGGAAATTGCCTATTACACTTCGAGTGACGAAGTCGACATGGAAGTCTTTGACTATGACTCGTCGGATGACGATGCCTCGAGTAGCGCGCACTCAGAGGATGACACCACTTCGACTCCCTCGACACCTGGACGACACGACGATGATGAGATTGACATGGAATCGCTCATCTCTGAAATCTCCAACGTCTCTGACTTTTCGGCATACGTCAACATTCCGTCAAAGGAGGAACAGCAGCAGCGACTGAAGAATCGCGACGACTTTGTGCTCTATCTCGAGTCGCTCAAGGTCTTTGTGGGACAAAAGGTGGACAAGAAGGAATCACCGTGCTTGACGCACAATGATTTTCATGCGCCAAACATCATTGTCAATGATGATGGAGAGGTTGTGTGTCTCTACAACTGGGAATTCAGCGGCTTTTACCCTTTGTCCTTGACATACGAGCCGCCGAGCATGGCATGCGATGAGATGGCAACGGCACTGCAGGACGAGTCGATTGATTGGTGCGAGGCGTTCAACGAGATCTTTGGCAACGTCAAGGAAGTCCATCCCCTCGTGGCATCCGTACTGGAGCCCATGAACCCACTGCTCACAAACGCGTGGGAGGAATGATGATGAACTATTTGTGACTTTCATTCGACATTAGACTTGCGGTCGGCAAGCGAATCAGTATCATTTCCAGGCAGTAGCGAATCCCGTATCTTAGAGCTTCCTATAATATGATCAAATTACTGATCACCTCGCATTGCTCGTGACCAGAACCACTTTTTCCTGAAAACTCTCCACACATTGGCCGTGCAACCACTTGTCGTTACGTCCTCTTTTTCTCACAGTATCGTCATAATCGTAGTCTTTGTCTGGTCGTTGGCGAGCAAAAGAAGGATCTTTGATGGCGACTGCGATTGATCGGCGACGTAATAATGGCCCATCACATTCCTACAAACCAATCTTTGACAATCCACCTCCGTCCACAATTTCCAGTACTACTTCAGAGCCGGCAGCATCGACGACGACGACGACGACGACGACGACGGGAGAAGTCTTTCTAGAGACTGGTATCGTGGTACATGCCGACGGATCATGTTACTACGAAAGAGGGGACACAAAACTCTTAATCACCATCCACGGGCCACGTCCGATCAATACTTCTTCTAGTACTACCGCCGGCAATCCGCACACGGCACAATTGAGCATCAATGTGTCGCGACAGGACGGGACGACGGATACCCGTGTGTCAGGGGCACTGAGGGTCGCTCTATCGACTGTCCTCTTGGGTGCGCGGTACCCGAAATCAGAAATCGCCATCACCGCCCAAATTCTCCAGTCCTCCCATGACGACGATCACCGTAATGACAACGAGGAGAGAGGAGAAGAAGGAGGGGATGCACAGGTGGTGGTCGGCGCGATCATTGCTTCCTCGTTGGCGCTCGCGGACGCAGGCATTCAAGTGCTCGATCTCCTCTCCGCCGCGACCGTCACCCACCCACCTCGGACCTCCCCGACCTCCCAATCCCCTTCCAACGACCACGGCCGTAGTAGCGAAAAGAACGGCACGAACGGAATCGTGGTGGCGTACATGCCAAACGCGAAACGGGTCACGTACATCGACACCCTCGGTGCCTCCGCCGCCGCGACGCATCAAACGACGCACCACGACGTCCAGCGACTCTTGCAGGTGGCCATCAAGCATGCCGAAGCCACGCATCTCCTCATGACAAAGGTCCTCTTGCGCGCATGAGTCTGTCTATTCCTCGAATTTTTCATTCGACACGAATTTCGACTTTGCTTCGACACGAATAGAGGACTCGCGGGAATCTTGTGTGGGTGTATATATGTATATATCTTCGTGCTATAAATACAGACGATTAACGAAGGGCATAAGACGCAATCGCCGAGAGCTAATGCTATAGGATGGATATCAATACAGTAGGGGTAATCATATATGTACATGAGAATAATTGGGCCACAATCAGCTAGGCATCCGCAGTCTCGTCCAATCGTGCGGAGAGTGTCTTGATGGCCGCCAGGACACGGTTACCCTCATTGCTCATCATGAGCGCTCGAGCGTCCCGTTCGAGTCCCAACCAAGTCGGCGGCTCCCTCTCCGGCAATTCTCGGATCCAGTCCAGAAATTGCGATAGATGGATGACGTCTGCTGGCGCAGTGACGCGCTCGTCGTCCTTGTCGACGAGCAAAAAGTCCGCATCAAAGGAGTGTGGTGTGAATATACTGTCGACGAGCTCATTTAGAACCTGCTGATCGCGCTCGACGTCGATCCGACCACCATAAACGGACTCCTTGAGTAATGTTCGGATCGCCTGCCAAGGTATCTTGTCTGGCGCGATATTTGTGCGCCCCGCCGCGGCTGTGGTAATTTGTTGTTGGATAACTGATCTGCCACTTGTTAGCCTGGGAATATATAGTCTATCATCGACAAACATACCTTGCGCATGCAAAGTCAGCATCGTTGAATTCATAAGATTTTGTCCAGCCAATAGAAGGATACTGTAGTCGTTCTTGGACGACAGCATGCAACCACATCAGTAGGAAGAACAGTCTGTTGGTCTCTGTTGGGGTCGACTCTGGAGGCAAACTCTTTCCGGAATCTAGCATATTGGCTCGTAGACCCGGCGGCGCTTCGTACATGAGCACTCGACACGAACTGATCAGATTTGATGGCACAGATAGAGTCGTTTCCAGTGTCAAGAACAAACGAAAGTCTTTGTGAGCTTTCAGATCCTGTACAAGCTTGTCAAGCGTGACCAACCATGCAGGATCTAGGTGCACATTCTTTAGCAAGACCCATGCTCCGTCCCGAGCTGACACTTCGATTGCCTTTTCTGCGAGTTTCTTGCTCTCGATGGAACCCATCGCAACCGATGTATTCTTCATCTTGACCGCTGAGAACAACGCATCGACTTTGTAGGCAGCATCGTGTCCGGGTGCAGCACACAGCATGATCGGTGTATCAGCGCTTACTTGCGTCAGCGCAAGTGTTTTAAGGTCGTATCCGTGCTCTTGCAATGAATAGTGGTCTAGAACAAATTTTTCCAAGCTTGGAACCAATTGGTCGTTTGCAACCAGTTTCGTCAGTAGCAGCTGCCTGAGTCTGTGTTCCATCGCATCGCCCTGCTCTCGCTGACCAATCATTGTCGTCTCACGAAGACTATCGACGCTGGTACGCTGCAGCAAATCTGGGAGATCCGATACACAAGCAATGCTCGAGGTTGCAGTCAATCGTTCTCGATAACTCTCGACGTCCGCGGCTGTCCAGCTATCGGTAATGTTGCCAGGTAAACTTGTATCCAGGAGCGCATGCCAGACATTTGAGCTCTCGAATGTGCTTGTAGCATATGTTGCTAATAACATGGCAAAAATTATACGATCATCGTGTTTAAGAGAATAACTGACATTCACAAACACAATCTGAACAAGCTTCGCGGATATATAGCTCACGATTGCGGATGTTTCCCGCTCGTGACAATTGTGACGAGCGTCCTGTAGAGTCACATCCAGCAGATTCTCGAAGAATTTTAGTGAAAACCGATAAAAGTGATTCAAGTTATTGAGCACCTCCAAAATTGTGAAGATCGTACTGCAAGCTTGTGCGATGGGCTCGAAATCTTTGGTGATTATGGACAGTTCGTTCATGACGCCCTCAGTGTCAACCACTCTGGCACTGATCTCAGTGGATTCTGTTTTCAAGCTCTCCAAAGTGTCCACGACTGTAGTGTCGTCCAGGATGCTGCCCTCGGAGGCGTTGAGAGCTTGGAGCAAATTCTTTTCGAGTCTCCTCAGTCTGGCTTGAAATTCTCCTTTAATCTTGACAAGCATGATCCGTTTCTCCTGGATCTCTGGTCTCTCAGATCGTAATATTGTGTTAAGACTCTGGTCTGCTAACGTAGCTTTAGTGACCGTGAAATTGACTATGCTTACACGACTGCAAACATCAGGAGTCAGTCTCGATCGAGCATCTCTAGTAGCCATATATAACCGGAAATTTCGCGATACGTCGACCTCAACTTTGCCAATTTCGACCAAGACTCGACCACCAGTCTTATAGTATTCCCGTGTAAGTATACGATTCACGATAGGATCCAGGTGTTCTGCGTCGTTAACGATTATTGTGTTGCCAAATCTTAGAGCGGTTTCCAAATGCTTCGCGAATGCGACATCCAGGAAACTAGTCACGATCGGCGTTGTAAGAGCGCATTGATTTATCAAGAATGCGACAGCATGGCCCGTGGGATCAATAATCAATGGATAGCGATCATGATCTCGCAGTGCGACAGCATTCTCTGTAGAGAGGTTATCAGCAGACAAACCACACTCCTCCCACTGAACGCGCTCATCTGCAGTTGAGAGATAGTGCGCAGGCGATTGATCGTTGTCAAAATTTATACCAGAGTCGATAAGACACTGAGTCCATCCGAGGTGCAATTCGTGTCTGGAGCTCAGTTCGAAAGCACAAGCATATGTTAGGAAAGCAGCTGACAACAAAATGTTGCCAACTAGATTCTGCAGCTGAGTTGTAAATTGTTGCGAGCCTTGTGACCAGCGATTCCGTTCAGACGTCAAGGACGCGAGTAATTTGATGCTTCTTTGCACCTTTCTTTCGACTTGTGTCAATTCGGCCTTGATCGACTGGGTTTCTGCGATCAAGCCCGCATATTCTATTTTGTACTGTGCAATACTGTCTTCGAGTTCGCGGATCATGTCCATCATGGCGTTGGCTTTCTTCTTGTTCAATATTGCCTCAGCCTCCAAATTGGCTACTTCCTCTCTCAAAGGTCCAACTTGATCCAGAATTTCAGAATAACTGACTTGTGCCACTACCCACTGAACAAGTGGACCACACGCTTTGCTTGCTCGATTGACTGACTCGTACTGAAACATCGGTTTGGTCATGTAATCCCGTTGCATAGTCGATCTAAGCAGCGGCGTCATCTGAGACTCATTGTCGAATCTTACAATGCTGGAAATAAAATCATCTCGTCGAATGACACTCTGTACTGATCTCCAGCCTTCCACTTGGTGACCCAAAAGCGTGCAAACCGACTCCATAGCGAGTTTGACTGCCTCCGGAGGGTTTGCCATCGATCTGACCTCTGTAAGTTGCTGCTTTTTGATATTACTGACGGATTGCTGAGCTTCCAGCACGGCAGGTTCAGCTTGAGCTAGATCTGCAACGACGATACCTCGTCTTTCCAGTATTTCGCGTTCTTGTATCGCTATAGCCTCTTGAATTTCCAGAGAAGCGACTTTTCTCTTCTCAGCTTCTTGTTGATCGGCCACCATATTTTGCAACTTGGCATTGGCTTGCTTATCTTTTATGCTCAATTGCTCGCGTTTCATTGTTAGTTCTACCTGAAGCTCATCGACTTGTGTTACAGTACTCTGTAGTTTTGCTGAGCCTACGTTGACGTGCCTCTGTTGCTCTTCCAGTTCGTTCCGCTTGCTATTGTATAAGCTGACACAGTGATGGATCAGTTCCAGGAAATGACGTGGTGTGATATGCATAGATTGTCGGCCGTGCTTGTTAAGATTCTTATTGACAGCGAAGGCATGCTGGTGGAAGCTGATCATTGCATTGATCACAGCTGCACGATGCCCTTCCGGTCTGATGCGCGAATCAACAAACTGTAATGAAGATGGAATTTCGAAATCGCGCCGCTCAAGGTCCAGACTGGCCAGTAGTTCATGAGCTATTTGATACATAGCATACGTCGACCAAGTGCCAAACCAACTCAATACACATCGATTGAATAGAGCCGGTGACGTAGCAGCTTTTGAGGAGAGATCTTTCGGAGGATTCATCGTAAAGACAATGTGCAAGTTGCGAACAATTTGCTTAGTAAACCAACGATAAAGCTCGTCGAAGTTGTCAAGCCTATGTCCATCTGATTGTGCTGCGTCTTTACAGTTTGCCATTAATGTGGTCAGCTCGTCGCCTTCAAACAGTCCGGGAATTTCGGCATTTGCCAGAAGGGTATTCATTCTTTCAAGGAAACCAGAGTCAAGTACATTAGACTCATTCAAAATGAGGCATACCTTCTCTCCTTTGATTCCACAACGTCGCAGTATGGTACGCAAATCCTCGTCAAAGTCGTGTGCGGAATACCGGCGATGCGTCTTGAGCTGGAAGCTGCTTATTCCATTCATCCAACAGACGAATCTACACAGTGTAGTCTGAGAGGTTAGTATATCTTTCTCCTCTCATACTCATATCATACCTTGCCACTGCCAGAAGCACCTATCAGGATTAAATGTCCTTGTGGCTGTTTCAGCACTCTGTCGATTTGCAAGACGTGTTCAATAACATCGTCATATGGTACAAATGCTGTGTCAAGTTCTTCTTCGCAGAAAGTTTGCAATCTTGAGCGAATATACTGCCCCATGTCATCTCGTTCTACTGGCTTGTAGTGCTTGGTCAACCAATCCGAGAATAGAATAGGCTCTCTCAGGGCGTCATTATGATCAATGTTGGGGAAGTGCTTGTAAGCTGTTTCTCGTATCATTGAATCGCTCCACTGACGTTCTGCGTCCGTGACTAATCGATCACCGAACAAGCGCTTTGCTTCGTGAGCCCAGATTCTGATAAGTCCTTCGAATGAAAGAATTTCTAGAGGACGAATGGCCTCGGTGATACCTCGCACCCATCTTGAAAGTTCTCGGGGACTATATACATAGTGAGGCTGTTGCTCCGTTGTGAACTTCTCTTGAGAACGCAGATATAGGTCGAGCATCGCATTGTTAAGCACGTCCGCATATCCACGCAAGGTGGGTAGAAACTTCAGTGATGCTCTCATAAAAGCTCCATAGATTTGTTCCAATGATTCCCGTGCTGGATAATCCACCAGAACGACAGATGCATGGCGCAAGAATCGTTGTGGAAGAGGTAGACGGCCAACGTCCGTAGAGGGGTTGCAGGCCGCGACCATCTGAACACGCTCAAGGGTGATCCAAGCTCTGTCTGTTGTTCTCCAGAAGCCCTGATTCTCGACGAGTTGTCTGAGGAATGCTATCACGAGCTGAGTGTTGTACTTGTCAGCAGCTGGCAAATTGATCTCATCGCAAAAGAGGACAAGATACTGATGTGGTAGTGGCGGGCACATGACGATACCTGAAACAGTTTTCTTATACTCACAATGCTGTTCCAGCGTTTTGAGGATCAGATCTGGCGTCGTGGCACTCGAGAAGTTCACGGCCGCTGTTGTGACATTTGACAATTTACTCAGGGCATTGAACAATGTCATTGTCTTGCCAGACCCCGGCGGGCCACAGAGGATTATCGGTCTTCTGTCTGCGAGCCAGGAATATACCGTTGCTTCGTGCCTCAGAGTGTCTGTAGTTGGAATCATGATATCCATGGTCGTTATGGCATTGGAATCAATTTCAATAGATGGAACCTGATCCGCCCATAGCGACCACCGTGATTCGGGCAATGACACGGAAAGATCGAGCAGACACTTGCCTGATAGGAGCTGCAAGTCAATAACAGCTATGCCTTGGACAGCATCTGCAAATCGTCTCCTTTCACCCAGGGCCACATCACCGGCAAATGCCCAGATCACGCAGAGTGCTAACTTCGCATGGATATATGCTCGTGCCTGATTCTCCGACAGCTCGAACATCGGATGCTGGTTGTCGTACATCAGCAAGTCACGCCCGATCATCCTGCAGAAGGAAAATAGACTATCAAGCGCTCTGATTATTGTAAATTGCATGATATGGTCGAGGTCCGCCGCAACTTCTAGTGCCTTGTAAACGAAACCCCCAGGGGTCAGATGAACCGCTAGAGTATCGGCGAGCAGCTGTTGAACTCGCAAAGCCTGTGATTTGTCGTCAATAGTGGCGCCATCGGTCGTGTCAAGTCGCGTGTTTTCTCGCAAAGAGTGTAAAAAGTGTTTGCTTCGAGACTCAAATGTCAGGTGTTTTTCGCTGAAATATACCATGCCGCATCTGCTGATAGTCGCTGGAGTGGCATGTGGAAGTCCATCAACTTCAAATAGAATCCTCACATTGGTTGGAAGCACGATGCGCTCACCATTAGGGAGTGTAAGCATTCGATTATCGTCAAGAACACTAATTGGTCAGTTCATTTCAATGAGCTCGAGAGTGTTGTACCTATTCATATTCTCGATCCAATTGGGATCGACGTCTCCATCAAAGATAACCCAATGTTGACGTGCTGCTTCTCCTCGCAAATTGTCAACGATTCTTCTCAGTATGCTGGTGAACAGGCCATCAGTCCATTCACGGGTGGTAAAGTCCAAGCGACCATACAGAGCGTCTTTGGTCATGATCTTCGCATCGATTCTGTACTGAACAATTTCAACATCGGAAGCCGCATGAAGTGCTTCTGCAAGTATTTTGCAAGTCATAGTTTTGCCGGTGCCAGTAAAACCCACCAACATAATCCCGTGGTGCATCTCCATGATTTGACTCAATTGAACGACTTTGGTCACGAAGGCTTCACTTGCATCAAGTCCTGAGCCTTCTGCCAGCTGAATGATGCTTCGGCGAAGTTCATGCCCACTGTCAGACAAGATGTCCAATTCTGGAAACGTCTCTGACAAGATGCTGAGTAAGACGCCGGGATCGTCGCCAACGAGCTTGGGTATAATCGTCTCTCTCATTCCCTGTAATACGATTTGTGCTTCCCAAGAATAATTTGACGCAATCTTCTTGTCCGTGCTCAACAAGCTTTCTCGCATCAGTCGTCCACAAGTTGTGAGCACGCTTTTCAGAGCTCTAAGACCAAAATCATAGTGTAATTGATTAGACATTCGCTTTTGGCATAGTTCGAAGATCTTGATCGCGTGTCCAGCCAAAGCCTCGGCATAGGTATAACCTTGCAGGGAAAACGTCACATGCGCTATGAGCTCTTTGTCGGGTCGGCTCATCGCTACACTTCGAAAGAGTTTCTTGAGATTGTCAGGCAGATTTGCCCGACCAGCATAACCTGGATTCATGGTAATAAATATACCTGGACGTACATTAGGATGGACACAGACTTGCGCGAAACACATACCAGTATCCTCGTTCAGGATGAATCGCCTACCAACCAATTCCACTTCTTTTACGACTTCTGAGGATCTCAGAGCGACCTGAATAGCCTGAATCTGTTGAGAGATGGCAGATAACATACTTTCCTCCAGTCGATTGAACTCATCAAAGCAGCCCCAGGCACCAACCTGACAAAGTCCCAGAAAGATTCTACCCATAGCCTGGTAATCGAATGAATTATCGCAACAGAAGACAAGGACGAACCTGCCCAATTGCGATCCTAATGCTTTTACAGTCTCAGTCTTGCCTGCAGACAATTAGTACCTGCTCATCTAATTCAATGATCGTGGTAATGGTCCATTGATGCATACCTGTGCCAGCGGGTCCAAAAGGTGAACCTCCCAACTTCTGATTCAAAGCTTGAGTCAAGGTCAGGTAAGTCCGATCAGTCAAAGGAGTCTGAACTAGTCGATCGCCAACTCCCAAATATTCGTATCCATATACAATATCTGTATCAGCTGTACTGACTATCAAGTTCTGCAAAGGATTGGAAGATGACTTATTAAAATAAAAGCGCATGAAATACTTCCACGAGAAGGCGTCCTTGGATAGTGCTTGACTTTTGGTCAAAGTCATGACAATTTCGCGTTGATGTATGATTTCGATGACCAGGGCCTCCAATGCGGCTCTCGCCAGGAGTTCTAGCTCCCCTAGAAGTAACAAAGTAACGCTCTGCAAGAGTTTGCTAAGGACCGTCGATAGAAGTTGCAACTCATTCAGATTACCGCTGGCCACAGCATCCTCTGTGAGTGAGGTCCAGACGCACTGACAGGCCAAGACTACGATTTGCACAGGAAATTCATTTACATAGGTCAGGAGTCCAGACGTCCCGTCGATATCTTCAGGCCCTTTCTCTTGTTTGATCAAATGTTCATAGGCGACCACTGCTTTCGAGAGAGCCATCGATAAAGCTGATTTTACACGACTTTCCAATTCTTTCAACCAATCCTTGACTCGCGGAAACTGACCTAAGGGAATGGGATGTGTCAACAGCACTTTTTCGTGTTCTTTTGAGACCACTCCTATTATAGAATTGGGGTCGTTCGGCGCGAGAATTAATCCCGAGATACCGGCAAACATCTTGTCCAGATGCTTCTGTGTGTTGACCACGTCAGAGGAGTTACCAATGATATCAAGGAGATCTTCATCTCCGAGAAAATAAAATCTCGGAAAATGTGCTCGTTCTCGTTCCAAATACTCACCGAGAGCTCGCTGAATCTTATCGAGCATATCCTGCAGTCGCTCCACAGACTTTTGAACCCCAACAATATTGATGACATCGAACACCAAAGGAGATTTGTAGACTCTTTTCATCAAGTCCAGAAATTCAGTGTTGATCCCTGCAAACCTTGAAGTCTCTACAGGAAGCAGTTGTTTGATGTCCATGTTCTCTGCGAAGATTCCTTCAAGATAGACCCATTGTCTTTGTACATCAACCCAAATATCGAACAACAAATGAACCCTGGTCAATCTGTCATCCAAGGATGAAACTTCGTCCTCAAACAATTTGTAGTGGGGGCTGTGCTTCATGGCGCTCAATGAAGTCAGATTGTCATGGGTTTTTGAGAAAAGCTCATCCCATCCCCGTATAAGTTTGCACTTGTTCTTATACGTCACGAGGTCAAGACGATACTCCAGCCACTCTAACTTGACCGTCTTCAAGAATTCTTCCGAAGCATATTGACTTTGAGCTTCGAGCACTATTTGGCGAACAAATTTTTCATTTGCGAGTAGATCCAAATCCCAAACTGCTCCTATGGTCATGGTGCTCAGACGCACTCTGTGATCTGGCCGTAATGCCTTGTTCAGGCTAAGCCAGTGACGATCTCGCACAGCCTCCGATTTCAATTCGGTGAGGATTGGATTTGCCTTGATAAGCAAATGCAAGAGTTTCTGGATATGATCAAAGGCGGCATACTGCCGCATCCTGACGGGCATTTCTCTGACATTGGTACTTAAAGCCTCCAATGCTGCTCTCATCTTGCGAGGCTCAACTGAAGACCAAGAAGTTGCCCTAATATCCGCCAGAGTTGATGTAACACGAGAAATTGCAGACCAGACCGAGGACAAATCGCGTACCTCCTCCAAGACGACATCAACCTCAGGAAGGCTTTCAAAGTTCAATACAAGTGCGTCCTTTGCTTTAGCCATCATTTCGACTTTATATTGGTAAAGAGCGAAAAGATCTTCGTATTTTCGAAGCGTGGCCAGAGCGTCCTGAGCCTTAATATTACCACTGATCGGACGATCTTGAGACCAGGAATCCAAAGTCGTTGCAAACTCAGCACGAAACAGCTTGTCTTCTGCTACAATATTGTCGCGTAGAGCTGCCATTTGCTCACAAAGCATCTTATCTTTGCGTTGTAAGATCTCTACAAGAGCATTGAATTCTCCTTCAACTCTTTCGAAAGGAATCCAGTCTGGGGGAAATGAGTGCCGCTGTCGAGACAAATTAACCTGCCCCAGTTGAAGATGATTCATGCTAGTTTTCCATATGCTCATAGATCTCTTGCAATCTTGAACTGTGATCACGAAGGCAAGAGCACTAGTAGTTGTAGAGATGTCGAGTAATTGTGATTCGAGCTCTGTGCGAGCCTTGCTTATGGTATTGTAGAAAGTCCGTTCTTGTGTTGCCAAAATTGTGGCAAATTTGGCAATGATGTCTCGCTGCCAAGAATCATACTTTGAATTGACCCTAGACTGAATTTGATCAAATGATACAATGATTTGGCCGAACCTTTGAGTGGTAGAATTCACATCGAACGTTGTTCGCGATTTGCGCAGCTCATTTATGACCTGTAACCACTTTGGAAGATCATCCCCCAAGATTGACCATACTTGTTCTGGTTGTAAGTCCCATAAAGACTGAAATGCCAGCCATTGCTCGATGTACATTCGGACCTGGCCGAGATTCATTGAAATGGCATTTTGGGCATCACGTATGCTACTCGCAACCTCTAACGTCAGTGCTGCATGATCTTGTGTTGCACTTGTTGGATGCAATATAGGTATTGCTTTGTGTTGAGGGGGAGTCAGTAGTGGCAATTTCGTCACGACCTCCATCAAATGAATTATTTCGTTGTTCCAGAGTGTGAAGGCAAATTCTACCGGTGGTTCTAAATGGATAATTTGGTTCTTGAGTATTAAGCGCAACGCAATCGGATTTGAGCTATACGAGGCAGAAACATCGGCAATTGTAGATTCGTCGTTGTCCCGTAGAAACTTTTGCATCCATGTCTCTAGTGCATGATTGAGGCGTGCTGCAAGAATGTCGCGGACTCTTTTATTCAGATCGAGAACCCATATGTCTAGATTGGAATAGCTTTCACTATCAAGCTGATTTACGAGTGCTTGAACGTTGACCAAATGCTTCCTGAAGCTCGAAGATTCGTATAGGCAGTGTCCCAACTCTTTCAATGACATAGCCACGTCAGCTTGTAATGCGGACAATATTTCGATTTTGCTCTGCAATACCGTGATGATATTTGCCCATCCACTAACCATTTGACTTGCTTTTCTAGCGCCGACTGACTCTTCTCTAAACACTTCCCATCTGAGCCTGGAGATGTGGTCCAACTGCAGATGAGCTTCATTATGTGATTTTACGATTAGTGTCTGCAAGTCGTCAAGTCTTTGCATCTCGATATGTACTCTGGACAATGCTTCAGTGCTATCAGTGATTGATATGGCATGCGGATAGATCTGTTTGGCAATCTTAGCGATGGTGTTTATCTGATGGGGTACGTTGAAACCAAGGTGCGATAAATTTCGTACTTCCTTGAATAAATTGATCGTGCGATCCTCGAAGTTGACCTTGAGCTGCAACTTGTTGCCGTCGGCACGGTTATGCATCACTGAAAAGACTGATCCGCTTATTGTGCTCTCGCGCTCGCGTGTATCGACCAACCATTGATCATACAGAGGTTTCACCTCGAGTTGTTTTGAAAAGCTGATGCTATCTGTGTATAATTTTTGACCATCTGCATACAGATGCCAGTCGTCACCAAGTACGGTCGCAACTTTGTTCATGTACAGGGTCAATTGTCGAGCTATTTGTTGCATCCAAGTGATGTGGCCACTTATAGGCGGGACATCGCGTAATGTGCTCATAAATTGTATGCCAGAGCTAGCATAACCTGCATTGTACTTTTCTTGCAATTCTGAAATGTCTCGTTTGACGCCATCGATCAGTTGTGTCTGATAGTCCTGAATAGCGCCGCGAATTTTTGGTCGAACGAATAAAGTGTTGAACGTAGCGAAGACGGAAAACATCGCATGAGCAGAAGAGGCACTATCCAGTCGAGCTTTGAGGAGACCAATAATTGTATTCTCCACACCCGAGATCCGCTCATCATATTCTCTTTCTGCAGCGTTCCAAACCTCAGTTCCCTCTGCAGAGACATCCAGAACATCTACTTCGTGAAATAAAATGTATGCTTCAGCAATGTTCTTCGTTGCCTCTGCATTGGCTATTTGCTCGGCCAGGGCATCGTCACTGTCGAATGTCGATGAATGCTGTCCTAGAATGCTCTGTATCGTGCTCGATAGCTGCTCGTGAGCAATACGAAATTTCTGCAGGTAGGCAAGGCGTTCTTGTAGTCTCGCATGTGTTGCATGCACCTTGATGACAAGAAACTTCTCGCTTCTCTTCCGTAGTACATCCCGACTCGTGGTTATGAAATCTTTAATTTTGTTGTCATAGGCACTAAAAACCAAGGTGGCTTCTGCTATGAGTGCATCAAATTTGGCGTATGATAGCTGCATCAGTTTTTGTCCTTTCAGATGTGACAATACTTGATACTCTATATCCTTTGTGATGGCTTCGGCCAGTGGGAGCACTCGTGCAATGGGATACGGAACAGTTCGTAGCCTCCGGTTGATGTGATCAAAAATCGAATCTACTGCATTGGCCGCTCGTTCCAGGGAAGTAGCACTAAGTAGCTCGTTCAGAGGCAAGTCTCTCATCAACAGATTGTATGACTTCACTTTCTCTCGAGTCTCTTTGAAACCGGTGTCCTGCATGATCATAGCTCCATTGATTCCCAATCTCTTACTAGCTGCAAGCACTTCGAACGTCAGTAGGACTGGCTCCGACTTTAATTGTACTTCGACATCGTTGAGAACGTGGTCAAGATTGATCCAAAAGCTGATCTCTTGAGTTGCAGAGCCGTTACACGGGTCACGATCCTTTTCTGTAAGTTGCTTGATTTGTTGTCTCCAGGTCACAGTGGTTGCTTGAATCTCATTGATAGTGGCTAGATCGTCCAACACACTTGTGTCTGGAAGATTGTTAATGGTCGCCCTTCGATGCTCAGCTGTCGCGGCTTTCACAGCTTCCTGAATGACGGGATGAGTCAACAATGAGACGAAAGGAATTTCAATGTTTTGCTGCAAATGCAAAAGACTCAGCTCAAGCTCCGCTATCTTCTTTCGAGCTAGAGGAACTCCTGCAAAGATCAGCTCACGACCTTGTAAGTTCTGTCAATCTCGGACCTTGAGCTGTATTGTCTGTCTTTATTCCTGAATGACTCTCGCTTGTATCAACTTTTGTTAGTGAATCGAAGTAAGGAGAGACGGCAAGTTTGATCAGATTGTGTAAGGCATCATAGGCTGATGAACTGCTACCATTTGTGCTAGGATTGGGTAGATTCAGAATCTGTAGTTGATTCTGAATCGGTGTTTGGTTGTTCAGAACTGGTGCAGTTTTGATGATTGCTAAAGTTGCACAATTGGCTGACATAGTGCCCAGATCCGATAGAATGGAAAATTTGTGCTGTGAGTACTCATCTTCTGAAGCAAGTTAGTGACAGCCCTTCCAAATCGTATCTCAACCTGTTTCTTACTCGTAGATGATGCATGAGCCCTCTGTACAAAGATGACATGTACTTCAGGATCCACTGTGAATCGTCGCAAGCGTGACAGATCCGCTCCTTGCAGTAATGATTCGAGTTCTTTGTCAGATGCATCCAAAGTCAGCCTGAGGAGTTGTGCAATGAATGCGAGCAGAGACTCCTGTGACAGAACATCTGAGGCATCGTCGCCTGTGCCTGGCGAATCTCCATTCATGCCTACAGTCAAGGGCTCGTTGAGGAGATAATTTGCATATATCTGACTCTCATAGGGTCTATCACGTTTCGAGATGCACTGACCGCGATTGAAAAGTGCGTGAAACTATATAGCTTGCGACTCTGATATTTCGCGTACTTGTATACGTGCAGACAAACAGGCAGACAGACATGTACAGGCTCCACTAAATTGGCAGACGCGGAAAGTTGTGAGGCTTGAGTTGGCTGCAACGCCGAGCTGCAGACAAAATCTTGGGATCCCGTGAAGCCTGGATCCGACCTCAGCTATTCCAAAGATTTACCGGTACCGTACGTGTGCAACGAAGTGGTGCATGTCGCACATATATACCTAACCATCGAGATCGAGAATATTTTTCCACCAGTACATCTGCAGTATCGAGCCAGTGATAAACCGTGTTGATCAAGGATACAGCGGAAGTACGCGTGCGATTGGCTGCTCATAAGCATGGCCTACCTCGATGCAAGTTGAGGTTTGGTGCACGTTTGTAGCGCAAACGGATTAAAGTCATCGCACAGCAGTACAGTACCGTGCTCTCAGATTGTGTCTTCTCTGCAGTCTGGCAAAAATCGTTCTTTGATTTTGTCAGACAAATTTAACCAACATGACGAGCTGGGAAGACTTTCTACCGACAACCACGACTTCAATGCCGTCATTGACACTATTGGACGACAGGTGCAGATGTAGTGTTTGCAAAGACTATCTTCAGGGTCCGATGATGACCTTGTGTGGACACACATTTTGTTCATTATGTATAAGACGAGCACTCAATGCCGACGGACGTTGTCCTGCGTGTCGCTCTTTGGAAGAGGAGAGTAAATTGAGGAAGAACATGATGATTGAGGAAATAGTAGAGGCATTTTTGCCATTTCGTCGAAGTCTTATGGATTATGCTCCCACTATACCTGATCATGCGACAAGCAACATTTCCGAAAGTCGCAGATCGCAAACTTCTTCGATAGAGGACAGCGATCAAGGGACGCCCCGCAGCCCGTCCTCCACATCGCGACATCAGACGCGTTCATCGTCTCGAATCAAACGCGCAGCGAAGACAAACGACAACGGTCCGAACACAATTGAACCTGTCTTGCAAGCAGGATACGTACAGTGTCCAATTTGTCAGGCACACATCCATCAAGATAAGGCCGATCATCATGTGAATCGATGTTTGGAAGGTGGGAGTAGTCCTCTACCAGCAGCGAATCATGCGGACGCACAGGACAAATCACATTACTTTGACGACTCGGCTCCCACAAGACGCTCGGCGACTCCGACCAACAAGGTAGGCACGGCAGCCACCATGACTCGTCTACCAAAGATGAGTTACGCAGCAATGACGGATGCGAAGTTGCGCAAGACGATGGTCGAAATGGGCATAAATTCCACCGGTAATCGAGCACAACTACAACGCAGATGCACCGAATTCATCGCCATGTGGAACTCGAACCTGGACAGCAGACGCCCAAAGTCAAAGAAGGAATTACTGAACGACCTGAAAGCATGGGACAGAGTCCAGGCCAAACCGATCGTGAAAGTGACGGATGAAGACATTGACAGCGCGCACCAAAGTGGGAAGTATGATAGTACCTTTCAGGACCTCATTGCGCAAGCAAAAGAGTCCATGAGGAAGCGGAAAGCCGTCGAAAAGGAAGAGGGCAGTCGTGCCGGTGTGGATGACGATGATCATGTAGTGAAAAAACAACAAACGGAAAGTATATAGTATTTAGCTTGTAGTATATTGTCTCATGTATGCATTTCATGCTTGGAAATCGTGGCAATGTTGTTATGGCGGCATGCATGCGTGATTGACAATGCAAATGTCATGAGACTTCAAGTCGGTCGTCCGAAACCTCGTGTTCAATAATCACAATGCACAAATCATGGCAAAACATTTGTCAAGTCGATAATCATTATCGACAGCCATTATTACCTACCTCTCGTCAAGAATGACCGATGGCCTCGAACTTGTCATTCTACATTCGCAAGCATCATCATTCAGTTCAAGAAATCAACGGGCTTTCTACAAGGTGGCGGTGATGAATGGTACTTCCACGTCCTCTCCCTCCAAGTCGTCCGCACAAATCTCGAGAATGAAGTTCTTGGCATGCTCTGGAATGGCCTTTCGTGAGACAGTCTCGACCAATTCCGAGAGCGTCAAATTGTACCTGTCGGCCAATTTCTTCTGCGGGAAGAAGGAAGCATACAAGAGACTTGTGCCGGATGACAGCATACTTATCTCCAAGCCATGCTCGTCCTTGAACAAATCAAGCAGCTGCTGCAGAGTGATCTTGGCAGATACGTCGAAGCGGTCCCAGATCTTATCGACCTCCTTGTCATTGTATTTGAGTTTTGAAGACTGAATGGGTTCCGAGAAGCCAAAGAATGGCAATGCCAAGTTGATGAATCCATTCTTGTAATCCTCCAGCTTATTTTTGCCATCAATGATCTTGTACAGCTCAAGGCAGATGAAGCCAGTTGTGGCAGCAGTCGTTGTGGCAATGGCAGGTATAATCTTGCCAGCGATGAATTTTGTTCTGTGGTTGTCCGCCGTGGCGATTCCATAATTCAAGGCTCGTAAGTTAGAAGCTGCAGTAATGAAGTCAATGTGGTGGTTTGTGTCATCGTCCTTCTCAAACTCAACTGGAGTCAATCTCAAACCAGCAACAGTACTGGGAGGTGGTAGGCTGCTTGCCAATTGTGTCAATGCATCGGCATCCACCTCAGCACCAGCATTCGGATCCGGATCGGAGTCATTTACTTGAATAGCGACTCCCTCTCGAGGTGAAAATTCAGGTATGATGATGTCTGCGAGTACCTTTTCATAAATGGCCGGATTGGCCTCTCCCTTTAGTCCGAAATTGAAGGCATGCAGATTGGCAGCCGCGATTATGTACTTCATATGATTCGGGTCATTGATGTCGAATGTCAAAGGAGTTGGTGCTCTTTTTGGTCCACTCCAAAATTGAGTGCCCGTAGAAGTGACCGAGTCTTTTGGGAATCGGTATAGTAACTGCTGAATGTTGTTGTTATAAGTCTTCTCAAATTCCATACGTGCCCAAACTATGCACTCCTCGAAAGTGAGTGGCTTCTCGGTAACCAGGTACTTCTGTATCGTCTCCAGGATCTCTTTCTGGTTACCAGTTTGCTTCAAGGTAGTTTCCAAAAAATTTGGTTGTGATAGGTACAAGTTGACGTTGTCGGCCGGCTCCTTGAAGTAGGCTTCAAATTCAGCACGAGCCCAAGCAATGGTATGCTCAATTTGGTTCGGGAAGTTCTTAATTGTGCACATCGGAAACGACTTCTCAGGAGGATCTTGGCTCGAGCTGTAAGATTCCGTAAGATTTGGATACACAACCTGTGTGTTGCCTTTCGTTCCCAGTGTCCCAGATTCGAGTAAAGACTTCTTGAAGAATACGCACCTTCGATCGACATAAGTCCGTGCATCGACATTGTCCAGAGCATTTGTCACAGAATCCAATGATGCGAAAAAGTCATCACCAAATACTCCCTCGGTCTCAGGCCCGACACGTTCCCGGAATGCCTCAATCTTGCCCTTCAGCTCAGGATTCATTTCTGCAACCGCACTGGCAGCGCACTCAGACTTCAGCTTTCCTACATCAGGAGATCGGAACAAAAACTGTCGATTCAGGTTAGATTTTTCGATGGTGTCCATATCAGTAACAGTAATTTTGCCTGTAGGCCCGCTACCAAGACCCATCATGGCCCAATTCTTGAGCATTTCGCAGCCGATAGCTCCAGAACCTACCAGAAACTCTGTTGTGTTTATGATCTTATCATGGAAAGACTTGCCAAAGACCGCAATCTGACCATCGTAACGAGATCCCTGCGGAGCGCACTCATGCTCTGTCAATGGCGTCGAGCTCGGTAGTGATTCGAGTGAGTCGAAATACAGATACTGCACCACCGGATGAAACTTCCCGGATACAGCTTTCAAGACTTCTTGTGCAACCACACCTCCGTATACAGCAACCATAGGACTCAGATCTCCCCGGGCTTGGTAGGACAACTCTTTGATGAGTTTTTCATCGAGATCAGGCTTGTCTGAGCACTCTGCCGCAATAGCCTGGGCACTAGCCCATACTTGTGCAGCATCTTGCTCATTTCGTGGTCTGGGGAGTAGACCATTATGTGATTCGGCAAAGGTCTGTAGTGCTTGGAAACCAACGTGCAGTTGCAATGGTCTATCGAATTTGGCATAATCTGATATTAGCATTTCTGGTGCGGCTATTTGCTCGCGGAGAGATTTGAAGTTGATGATTTTTGGCATCTTCGCCTGCGTGAAAATGCCTCCTCGAGTGTACTGTCCTAAACCAGACACGTCACCTATTGAGAAGGTATACGGACCTTTCACCTCGATCCGTCTGGGTTCTGTCCCGAGAGCAAGACCTTCGACTTCCGTGAATGTCACATAATCTCCGTCTTCGAGGCCATGTCGAGTTTCGTCCAGTGCAGTGACAAGGCCGTCAGAATCTATGCCAGCGACAATTCCTGTCAATGGCGCCTCGCCAGTAGGATCCACAACAGAAAAGGCATGACCAAAATCACAAAAGACATTGCCAAATAATCCTCGAACATCAGTAGAGATGAAAAAAATTCCCCTGTCATGTGTGTAATCGTTGATCTCAATCTGAGTTTTTAATGCAGTCTCCGTGAGAACAACGACTTGGAAATCAGCAATCTTGTCTGTAGTCAATTGACCATCAATTATCCTGATTGGCACATAGTTGTTGAGCTCGCCGAGTCGTGGTGCAGTGACGACTGCGCGAGGCTTTCCGACATCGTCAGGACGTAAGAAAAACTACTCTGAATGAGAACATTGATTATCATGAAATCTCGAAAACATACCTGTGTAGATAGATCCTCAATCTGCACTGGATTCGGATCATACAAGGTCAACGACTTCACTCCTGCAAGCGCAATGTTCTTTGCAATTTCGCAGCCCAGACCTTTCATTCCAACGACGAGAATATTGCTATTGGCCATGCGCTTCATTGCTTCATGTCCCAAGACGTATAGTTGTCGGGAATATAGACTCTCATCGATCTCACGACCCTCATCCACCATAGGGTCGACCTGCATTTTCGTCGCCATAGCGTCGCTCATCTTGCCTGCTGCTCGATGAACAGCAAATTACGTTGTGGCGACAATGTAAGATAAACGAGGAGTCTATGTGAAGTGATAGCGAGCACAAGATTGTCCGAGCCAGGCCATGAAGTGCACAATTGCAGGCATTCGCGAGACGAGATCGTACCTACCAAATTGCAAAGCTACCCGACTACGTGTGTGGATCTCTGCTACCCCGTTACCCGTGCGGATCTAGGCGCTTCCACCCAATTCCATTTTGTCAAGCTGATCATCGAATTGACCACTCATCAGCAAGCACGGGAACAATCAGCATTTTCCTCGTACTTCCGATCCGAGGATCCGGCCGATTCGATGGCTGGATGACTATGGACCTGTTAGGCAGGTGCTCCCGTCCAGGACTGACCGTCGGAGCCAAGGTTGCACGCTCTCCACTTCTCATGGAGGTGCCGGCCGGTCGACGCCCACTGACCTCGACTGTTGAAGGTGGAGTCTTCTGGTGAGCTTCTTGTGCTTCCGCCCACTTGATCTGGACAGCCCCACGTACATATAGAGTCTAGTCAAGTGCATTAGCATTCCGTAAGAGTTGCATAGCAGCAGCGTTGACATGGCCGTTCCTGGTGAAGAGCTCACTAGGAGACATGTAGACAGGTCGATTGACGATACCAAGGATGCACCGGACACTGACAAGTCTCAATCTAAATCACGAAAAATTATTGGTAGAACGGCTAGTGGTGTTGGTAATGCTTCTTGCTAGCACGGAGATCATTGTTGTTGTTGACGCAAAGCAGTCTTCGATGTTCCTCGCACTTCCGACATGGTTTCCACTATCTTTGATCCTCGAGAAAGCAAGACCGAGTGGGATCTGCTTATCATTGCGATCATATGTGGTCATGTGGGACTCTTCTATATCACTTCTGGAGCCATTCGAAAAGGTCTATTCCTAGCGCTTTTTGCGTTCTGGCGAATCAGCTATAATGCGGGGATTGGTTATGTTTTGTACCAGCAGTCTCATCACAAACTGTTGGTGCGCAAGGCCAAGGAATACGGTCTATTCGATCAGAAGCGGAGTCCTCGGATGTACAGGCTAGTCAAGAGACAATTGAATGACAAGATGGACAAAGATTTCAACTATGAGCGTGCCCCGGTAGAGTACCTCACTTGGCTACTGTTTCGTCGGGGAGTGGACCTTATCCTTATGTTGGACTTCTGCTCTTATGTGCTCCTTGCTGTTTGTTGGTCTTATGTCCCACAAACACACGGAATCCCTCTGCACAGTTTGCGCTGGACAATCGGCTGGATCCTGATACTCTTTAACCTGTGGGTCAAACTTGACGCCAATCGTGTTGTCGGGCCGGTTGGAGCATGGCATTGGGCAGACTTCTTTTACTTGACTGACGCTCAACTCACTTTCGATGGCGTCTATGAGCTTTGTATGCATCCAATGTACTCTCTTGGATATGTAGGATATTACGGAATATCTCTACTGTCGTGTAGCTACGCTGTACTATTTGTCTCGATCACGGCGCACATTTCGCAGTTCGTCTTCTTGTATGTTGTTGAGGAACCACACATCGAGAAAACCTACAATCCCAAAAGCTCGGTGCACGTTCGATCTCGCGGTGATTACGCAAAAGATCTGATGAGTACAGAACGAGCGTTCGAATCACCAGCATCTCAAGAGCAAGACTCTTCATCTGACGAGTACGATCACTCCCACATCAAGCTCAAATTTCGTGGACAAATTTTCCGGCTGTTCGATCCTTTTCGGTCTACAGACCTCACACAGATGCTTATAGTGCTCTGTGGTTCTCTTTTTGCGTTCCTGACTCCACAAGATGGTTCTTATAGATCATTCTCGGTGATGCAAGCATTCCTTTGGCGATGTATCCACTCTTTCGCTCTTCTATACACTCTGAAAGGTCAAAGTAATCGTAAAATGTGGACTGCACACTTTCTGAAATTCGGCGAGTCTCCAAAGAAGGCGTGGCAGGAATGGAAAAGCATATATGCGTTGTCCCTGACAGTGATGCATACTACATTCCTAATCGCTGCTTGGAAATCCTACTCGATACCAAGTGATTGGCAATATAGCACCGTGACCTTACGTCATGTGCTCGGAGTTGCTTTGGTGCTCATGCATATTTGGACAAGTATATCGATTTATGATGTGCTAGGAGACTTCGGCTGGTACTTTGGGGACTTCTTTGTCGATGAAAATGTACCTAGGCTCAAGTACACCGGAGTATATCGTTACCTCAATAACCCCGAACGCGTGGTCTGGAGCTTCTGGGGATTTGCTCTGATGAGCAATTCCATGGCTATCGTATGTCTTGCCTTGCAGGCGCAAATACTCAATCTTACCTTCATCACCTTCCTAGAGAAACCACATATGCGTAAACTGTATGGAGAGCAGATCCGGAAAGAAGCAGGTTTCACCAAATCACTAAAAAGTATGCCAATAGTGGATCACCCACAAATCAAAAAGCAGGTAGAGCATATCGAGGGCTCTTTTGACCGAGTGATTGATGCTGCAGCCGGGTCCGTGGTCGACTACTTGGAGCAGGCAAGACCTCGGTTGGACAAGGCTTTGGAAGACACGAAAGTTAAGATCAGTCGCTATCAAAACAGTGTGACAATCACAAGAGTCGTTGATTCCCTAGATATTAACTTAGCGGATTACAGTTTGAGAAGACTCAAGCAAGACACAAACAAATACAGCCTTGGAGAACCCATACAGCTTGAGTGGCAAGCGCCTCCTAATCATAGTAAAAGAGATTGGATCGGGATTTACAAACTTACAGACAATACCTCACGAGAAGTTACTCGAATTGCCAGCAAAGGCCGTTGGTCTGCTGTTCACGCGCAAGCATTCCTCGACCACAATCGAGACATCATTGAGGAGAACGAAGACGGCGGCCGTGTGCAACTGCGTGGCGACACCATTCCCTGGACAGCTGGCACTTATGAGCTGAGATATCACCATGACGGTAAGCATAACGTTCTGGCCATTTCTGATCCTATCGAGATCTATATAGAGCCATCTACAGAAACCAATTACTATAAGGTCGAGCTCGAATTGTTGGAGTTTGTCAGCCAGATATTGAGTTCTGAGAAAGGCACGAGCACTCCACGATTTCCGGACGATGTCATCGAATTTGCTGATGACGCGGAGAAGTTTGCAACACGAATTGCATATGGCATTCGTAAGAAGTATGGAATTGATTTCGCATGGCAATTGCTGGCAAACGACGCCTCAATCCGAAATTATACAGCACGAATTGCAAAAAGCCGGAAGATACTGGCGCCGTTCGTCCGTTTTGATGCTAGAGAGACAACAATAGCTTCACACTGAGGACTGCCGACAGGTCTCTCAGGCCATCAATCAGATCCACTTGCGGCCGACGATGAGTAGAATACGAGTGTCACTGGCGACATTTCAGTCGCTCGACGTCCACCGAGGAGATCATAGCACGTACCTATTGAATCACATTCCATCGTTTGATGGCCGGCTCTGCAAGAGAGTGATGCTCATAATCCAGGATTCCGACGCCACCAGCATCCAATTGTAGAGCTCTAGCAGTAGTGATCTCTGCACCTATCCATCGAGCGCCAAATCCTCGAAGAATATGTCCGTGAGCTACAAGCAGAACATTCGATTTAGGCACGTTCTGGTTTGATGCTTGAGCATCAAACGCCGGCGCGTGATGCCTCTCCCTAATGTGCGTGATAAGCTGATCTATGCGTGCCTGAACCTGCGATGGGGTCTCCGCGCCCGGAGCTTCGTCCACCCATGTCTCCCATTTGTCATTGCCTGTAATTTTTTTGATCTCTGATGTCTTCATGCCCTCGTAGTCTCCATAATTGAACTCTGCAAGCAATTCTGTCGTTTCTACCTCAATACTTGGTGGCAACTTGAGAAGTTTCAAAGTCTCCTGTGCTCTTGCTCGCGGTGATACATATACTTTCGTGATCAATGCCGGATCTATGATACGGCCTGGACCGAAAAGTCTTGAGGCAGTTTGTAGAACCAGTTCTTCGCCTTTCTTGGTTAAACTCAAGTCCGTGAAAGAAGTCCTTTTGCCGACTTCTGACCATTCAGTCTGACCATGTCTGATTATGAAGACAGATGGCATGCTGATGGTCACCCTTGCCCGTGAAGTATAGCTCTATGGCAGCGGCTCAATCTGTGAGAAGTAGCCAAGATGCATGAGATGGACTCGCAGCTTGAAGCTGGTATTGAAACAGAACTGTGGAGCCGCCGGCATCGATCTAATGCTACTGCAGCTATATAGCGCTGTAGTCCACAAACAACTCTGTATCTGTGCGACTTCGAGCATAAGATACTGCTTGCCAGAGCGCATCAATTGCTTCGTTGCACGATTTGCTTCAGATGACAGTGATTATATATTAAACGGAGACGAGGAGGAGGGCGGTGTACCACGCTCAAGCACGAAATGGCAGAACCACCTCGACCGCAGTCTATATATCGTGTGCAGTCAACCATATCGGAGCACAATAGTCTGTATCCTATACAATCGGCGCAGTCGAGTCTTTCATCCTTCACTTCGTACTTTGGTGCTTCGACGATAGGTCCCAACGATGACGAACCGCAAAAGTCCGGCAATGATCCTGATAGTCCAGTTCCCAAGATCACAAGAGCATTCGCTCCATATGTGCCAATTGTGGCTTCAAAGGACGCCAATAACCTTGCTAAGCGGAAAGGCTTCGGGAGTATGTTTGATCTTATACGGCCATTTGGATCAACGATCGAAAGCAAGGTAACCTACAAAGATATAAATGGTCAAGCAATCACGCTCGACAATTTCAATCTGAACTTTCTCGAGATGGGTCCAGCATCGAACCTGATCAATTACGGGCAGAGCGATGTACAAAGACCAGGTCTTGCTCCGCCATCTACCATATATGCTCCTGGAGGTGATCTCGTGGCTCTCGAACGACAGATCGAGAACGAGATGCATCTTGCTGGCGAAAATGTGAGTCCGTCTGTCACCGATGCAGAGCCCCCCGGAGGTAAGACAGGCTCTGGGAAGTACTACAATTCATTCTTCACCAGTCTTTTGGCAGGTCTGCCCACTAGCCCCCACGAAACCTTTTCGCATCCCGTGGCCAGCTGCATAATCATTTCGTCACACAACGAAACACCAATCGAAACGTTGGTCGCGCTGTACAAAAGCAGTAGCGAACAATTACCGGCTTATATCGATCCTGGCTTCCTCAGGTACTATGTGCTTGTTCATGACGAGGATGAACACGATCTAGATAAGTCTCTGGCACTCTTTGGGCGCATGAAGAACAGTTTCGGACTGCATTGTTATATGCTCAGATTGACCTCGAAAAGTGTGACATTAGAGGACGACGCTGTGCTCGAGGTGCCTATGTTCGATAGAAAGTCTGCTCCGGAACGTTTACGGTCGAAGTGGCATGGCAGCCGAATGAATAGCCAATTTCTCAATAGTTCTGTGGACGAAGATAACACAGCCGGGAAAGTCAGGTATGTACCCTATGTTGATCACACCGGTCTTGTCTCTTTGGTGCGTGAGATGGTGACACAATCTGTCGTGCCGTATATGGAACGATGCGTGCACATCTGGAACGAACAAGTCGCAGCACCGAGACGAGGTCTAGCGGGCCGCTTCTTCAAAGCAGGAAGAAGCTTATGGGGCTCGTCGAGGAGTGCCACACCAGTTCATGGTAATGGCAACTACGATCCGACCACAAGTGCATATCCACCAAACAGTCCTGAAGCTCAATTGCGAAAATTGGCTGATTTTGCATTCATGCTACGTGATTGGAAGACTGCAAATTCGGTATACGACATGCTTCGAAAAGACTACAGCAACGATAAAGCCTGGAAACATCATGCCGGAGCGCAAGAAATGTTTGTTGTGTCGCAACTGCTCATGTCGGCTCCCATCACTGCTCGCATGCGAGCTGAAACGATCGAACCGACCATGGACTCTGCCCTTTATGGGTATCTATCGCGTTGCTCTGCTCCTTTCTCTGCACTGCGAGCCATGCTCTTGACAGCGGAATTGCTTCGCGTGCGTCCTGGTGGAGCCATCGACGATGCCGCAAAGTGGATCATGCGAATAATGGAGTCGAATTTGGTTGGAGAAATGACTCGAGCGCTCCTGGTCGAAAGGACGTCTCATTGCTTTGCCGATGGAGACGTGGACTTTGTCAAGAACGGCTCTGATGCTGTCAAGTTGAACTATACTGGGAGTCGCAAGCGCAAAGCAGCTTTCTGGAGCGTCTTGGCCGCAGAACATTGGTCCACTATCGGGAAACATCGACTTGCTCGTCACGCCATCACGGAGGCTCTCAAGGTCTATGGAAACTCGGAGTGGATAGCGATCCAAGGTACCCTGAATCTGCTCAAGGCAGAGACTGGCTTGGTGGACGAATATCATCTCACACCACCAGTATCGACCGATACTCCCAATATCCTGCACACACCGAGGTCAACACAGACACAAGACGTCGAAGTCACCTCAAGCTCACAGACAACATCGAGGGTTACTGCCAGTCAGCCAGAGCCGAGGCCGGAAGAGCCGATGGCGCAGATTGAAGACGACAATGCAGTCCTGCCTCAAGCGACGAACGATGCAAAGAAGGGGCGATCGAGCGTGTTAGACGAGCCAGATGTGACTAAAATGGAGATCACACCATCAAATGACAAGGATACAGACACTAGAGTAGACGAATCATTGCCGGCATCAGATCAGGCTCACGAGAAGGAAGAGCCGGAGAAGGAAGAGATGGACGATCCATTGAGGATCGATTGAGCAGGCAATGAAAGGTACAGTATATACAATCACCTTATAGCATAGCGTTCGCACGGTAAAGTGTCACAATTGTACATACACCATAACTACCTTTATCGCCATGGCTAAGAAAAAGACTCATTAATCCACTTTATGACTACAGCATGCGGGCTTTCCACCGTGGCCTGCACCATTATGCGTCTCGAGCAACTCCACTTGACCGGTCTCGGTAGTGTTGTGACCACCTTCATGCACATGACTGGACCTGGTATCGCAGCACGTAGAGGGGTGCAGTCGGACTTTTGCATCACTACTACTTTCGCTGAAATCCATGCGCTCAAAGTCCTTGAAGGCCACTTTATCGATATTGTCCTTGTGCGTCCTGCATCCGGCGCAGGAACAGTCCTCGCCACAGCGGCACTGCACTCCTGGGAGCGAGCAGCCCGGCACGTCAAAGATGGATTCAAAGTATTCCGGATCAAAGTCCTCCCCGTCTCCCTCCACGTAGTGGTCAATCGACATGAGGGTCGAGTCGGGCGCCAGGCCGTCACCGTCACCCGGAATCAGGGAAGATGCGGTTGGGGTGTAAAAGGCGGAGTAGGTCGGCACCGGTGCCGTAGAGTCCGTTAGGTTGTATTGTGTCGGCGCCAAGTCTTGCAAGGGCATATCTTTGGCTTTCGGACAACAGAATGCTGCAGATGTGGACTCGGCGGCTCTCGTCGGGACTTGATCCATTCTCTGGACGTGTCCGGCTTGTAAGAATGTCGGTGTCATGGATAAGTCGTCTGGCCAGATTCCTGGTGGTAGTGGATCAGTGTTGGTACCAATTGATCTCGTCGTCTTCAACCTAGTCGTGCCAGAGCGTCCGCCCTCCTGCGCTTCCGTTGGAAGAGCCGCCAACCGCGGGGACGTCCAGGTGTGCTGATATGTGAATTGAGGCTCAGGCGCAGGTGTGGCTACCGGTGCTGTAAAAGCTCTCGTATTAGAAGTTGTTTGAAATTCTGAAGTATAAAAGACGTCATCTATAGATGGAGCGACTGCATCACGAGATCGATCCGTATTCTTCGTCTGTAGCAGCTGAGCCGAAGGGTAGGGATTAGCATGTTGACTCCTGATTTGTGTGACAGAAGATAGATTACTGTTTGTCGGTGCACCAGAGTGAAATGTATGCAGCATCGAGCCAAGATTGCTAGTAGGAGTCTTTATCTCGTCGCTATTCGTACTGGCAGTGCTTGAGCCACTAGAAATTTCCGGTGGAATGTATTGGTATATCTGTACAGGACCCGCACATGAACACGGCTCCCCACGATGACATTTACACGAACTCGTTTTCGATTGCTCCGCAGGTGTCATGCCACATTCGCATCTGGTATGGCACGATTTGATCTTTCGAAGGTCGCGACAATGTGGACATTGAGAAACAGGTCGTCCTTTCTTGCGAATCTCATACAATTGCCGATCAGCATGTGTACAGGAGCTAGACCTGTGGCCACGGATGCATGTTGCGCAAGCGTGCTTGACTCCAGAGACAATCATGGGCACACCTCGATCGCAAGAGTCCCAAATAGTGCGCTTTCGTATTAAATGTGATTCGTCTCAATTTTCAGACTTGCAAGTTCTCCTTTGTCTGAGAGACTCGGAGTGCGCTACCGTAGAACTCCAGCATTGCTTCGAGGCGCCGCAGCAGATCATTTCTGACAATACGAGAGTACGACGAGATGGAGGCTGGCTAGTAATTAATATGGCTGCTCAGTGGCTGATGCATGCTGTCTTGTGTGGCATCTCTTGACTGATTGATGTATAGCTTGGTAGTGATCTGAATTGACATCAATCAACAATTGCAAAGATACATGTTAGTGTAGCTAGATGACGATCATAATCGATTGGATCGTCATGTATCGTTGAAAATCATATCTGGCGAACGAAAGTGCAAACAGTGAAAGCGTATACATCAGATCACTAAACCTTGATGAGGTGTACTCAGCTTTATGGTCCTCATGATACGTTCAGCTGTTCGGCGGACGAGTTGTCTCATTCGTCGATCCTATCCCCGAGCAATCGTTCAGCAACTTCTTCCCGTGCGGTACAGGACAGCTGAGAAGACTATCAACACTAGTCGACCATATTCGGCATCGGCATATGACCAGCAGACAACATTTGGTCAACCAGTGCACAAGACACATCCGCACCTAATCGCACAGAACGAAAGTATGTTGCAAATGGTACGGTCTCAAGACCACTGCTGATCAATCAGTCACTCCTGGAATTACAGCTTTAGAGTATGATTTGCGCAGAACAAAGTTAATCAGTACATTGCCCAAAGACTCTCTGGTCTTTGTGGTTGGATCTAGCACGCGATTCATGCGTGGCGTCGCTTTCTATGAGTTCAGACAAAATGCAAATATGTTCTATCTCACAGGTTTGTCAGAGCCAGATACCGCCATAATCTTGAGGACAGATAATTCCACTAAAGGTTTCTCCATGCACCTATTCATGCAACCCAAGGATGACTTTGACGAGACATGGTATGGTTACCGATCTGGATTGGAAGCGGCACGTCTCATCTTTGGTGCGGACGAGGTTGATCACATCGACAAATTCTGCCGTGTAGCTCGAAGCATGCTCGACACAGCACAACACATCTACTTTGACAAGAGTGAACCGGGAGATCTCGCCGGTTCTTGTCACAAAGAGCTATTGACAACCATAGGAACACGAAAGTGTATACCTGTGTCTGGAGCTATCCACAAATTGCGCATCATAAAAAGCGATGCAGAATTAGCTTTGCTGCGTAAAGTCGGCAAAATCTCGGGGCGAGTATATAACGATGCCATGAGGAAAGCGTGGACTAATGAGGCCGATCTACAAGCTGAGTTGCGTCATGGATGGATCAAGCACGGTGCTGAGCGGGAAGCATACGTCCCGGTGGTCGCAGGAGGTGATCGTGCCGCTTGTATTCACTATACACAGAACAATCGCTTGATACACGAGCACGAGATGATATTCGTCGACGCGGGTGCTGAGCTTGGCGGCTATTTGACAGATATCTCTCGAGCTTGGCCAGCGTCTGGCAAGTTTTCCGAGCCTCAGCGAGATCTCTATCAAGCAGTGCTGAATGTCGAAAAGGCGTGCATCAAGATGTGCACCCAAGATTCCGCTCACTCGATTCAGACAATACATATGGAAAGCATAGAGCTGATGAAAGGTGAGCTACGAAATTTGGGATTCAAGCTAGTAGAAGGCGATGTTGAGCGTTACCTCTATCCGCACCGTGTCGGGCATCATATCGGGCTCGAAATTCATGATTGCTCGTCCTTGGGTGGCTTCGAGTCGTTGCGAGAGAATCAGACCATCACTATAGAGCCTGGGTGCTATGTGCCGTACGATGACCAATGGCCCAAACACTTTCAGGGCTTGGCACTGCGGGTGGAAGATAGCATCGCGGTTGGCAAAGAAGTCCCCACCATCCTGAGTGTGGATGCTGTGAAGGAAATTGTAGACATAGAAGCATTGCGAGCATAGTCGGTATGAGAGCTTAGGCAGCATAAATTAATGATTGCAAAGGAGACCAAGGCAATCGATCTGAGTGTACAACATAGCATGCGTTCATATTTTACACGGAAGAAAGATGGTGATGAGGGAATTCATTCTTGTTGCTACCAATTGTGTAAAGACACGACAGACGAGTACTGGTGTATAGGATGTACGCAGAGGCCCCCGACGCCCACCGGTAATGGTGGACAAAAAGTTGGTAAGTCAAAGCACGCTCTATGAGCCGGGAACGCTCTGCTGGCCACTGAGTGGGCTGCAGAGAACAAGTCGCCGTAGCGAAGCCCAAGTAAAGTATTTACTATTAAGTAAGTTCCTCTACTGATGATATGTTGGCTCTTTCACAACGTCGCTAGTGTATGGATTTTTTTCAGTGCAGCACACAGCAGGAAGCAGGGGCACAAGCAAGATTCCTGCTGCCACTTGCAACAGGTACGGCACGTGCACTGATCGGTTCATCCTCCCACGCTTGTCTCCCCTGCAACTGATCACTTTCCAACTACTGATCATCTCTGCTGCCGATTGAGAGAACACGAACACGCTCAAAGCTGCGGGAACGGCACATTCACGCTCATAATTTCATTTCTCCAAAGACGCGACTAATCAGGCTACTCACTTGCCACAATTACAAGGACTACATCTACAGCAACTTCTAAACAAAGTGAATACGTGAGACCCGTTTAGGTACATCTGACGCTCTTGGGCAAGTAATAGATAGTCCTCGTGACAGGGTCCGTCAGCTGAATGTCCAACTATCAGAGCTACAACGATGGAGGATACCAACAGACAAATTACAATGCCGGCGGAGGCTACAATTCAGGAGGTTTTGTGGCCTCACAGACGACACCGGGCGGGGAGAAGCGCGGAGGAGGAGGAAATAATGCTCTGCGTCCGGTCCAGATAAAACAGATTCTCGAAGCATCGCAATCACATCCCGATGCTGATTTCAAGATTGACGATTCGGAAATAAGTGCCCTGACTTTTTGCGGTCGCGTCATGAACGTCTCGGCGGCAGCCACCAACACGACATATAAGATTGACGACGGGACGGGGTCGATCGAGGTGAAGCAGTGGGTGGACAGCGACCGTGCGACGGAATCCGAGATTCGCAACGACTCGCACGTCCGCATCCACGGCACCCTCAAGAGTTTCAATCAGAAGCGTCACGTCGGCGTCACGTCCATCAAGTTGATTACGGACGACCGCGAACTCAAGTACCACGAACTCGAGTGTCGCTACGTCTCTCTATACTTTACCCGTGGACCGCTCGGCCAGTCCGGTGACCATGCCGGTGGAGGTGGTGCGAATCACTATGGCGATGGAGTCGGTGGTGGTGGTCACGATGGAGGTTCGTCGGAGTTGGCGGGCAAATTGGCACAGTTGGACCCCTTCAGCAGACGTGTGATGGAAGTCATCCACGCGAGTCCCGACAGCAACGAGGGCATCAACATTCGCACGCTGCAGGGCATGATTGGTGGCGGTGGGGGGAATTTGTTGGCCACGATCGAGAGTTTGAAGGAGGACGGACACTTGTACACCACCATTGATGAGGATCACGTCAAGTCCACCATGCTATAAACTGTCATACTCGTGTATATATATATATATACAATCTTTATTATTCCATGAAAAACCTACAAAACAGAAATTGATTTGACGGGGAAAATCCGATGATGGCGACCAAAAGGAGGACAGGATGATTACACGACGATGGCGGACTGGTTCATGGCGTGCTGGACCTCCTTCATGTAAAGCTCGACGTGTCCACCAAGTCGAGCAAACTCGGCATTCACGCCGTCGACTTCGGCAGCGACCTCGTCGCGCAACTCGGAAATCTTGCCCAAAAGACTCTCGACGAGCGCGCGCTTCTTGTCCATGGCCACTTCGATCGTCATGCGCTCCTCTTGCACCGCGCGGCGCTCCTCGGTGATTTTAGACATTCGCGCGCGCGTGGACTCCCGCTTGGCCTCGAGTTGTCGTGTCGCGCGGCTCAATTTTTCCTCGGCGTTGCTCAGTTGACGCTGCAGCTGGGTGTCGCGGACCGAGAGTTCCCTCACTTCCAGACGTTTCTGGTCCACGAGGTCCTCGAGATGCACGACGCGCTTGTGCGCGCCGTCCACCCTACCGAGCTCGGACTCGCACTCCTCCATCAACTTGATGCACGACTGCACGTCCCCTTCCAGCGTCGTCAAAAGCTCAATCTTGGCGTGCAGTTCCCGGGACTTCTTGCCCTTGTCGTTCAGGAAACTCTTTTCGTTCGAGAGGGAGGAGGACATGTCGGAGAGTTGCTGCTTCAGCTTCTCCGGCGAGTGCACGATGCGCGAGCGAATCTTTTGAATCTCCCGCTCGGCATTCTGTCGCAAGATGGCATTGTTGTCCAGCCGCGACGTCAGTTCTTGCTTCTCCACCTTGAGCCGATCATAGTCCGCCATCGTCGCGCCCTCTATTCGCTTCAAGTCGTACAATTCATTCGTGAGTGCCTCGTTGGTCGCCCTGGCCTGCGCTACCAGGGGTTCCTCCTTTATCCTCCTGACCTTGAGATCTTCGACACGCCTAATCAGCGTCTCGTTCTGCTCGAGCAGGTCGTCGTGCTTGATCTGATATGCCGATGCTTTGGCGGTGAATTTATCGTAGACCTCGAGTTGCTCCTCCCTAAACTTTGCAAAGTTGATGATGGCAGAGAGTATCCTGCGGACCCTGAGGGCCTCGGGTTTCGTAATGTCCTGCAGACTGAATTGCGGGAACCCGACCTCGCGCATGAGCTTGTGCAGGTGCTGGTAAAAGACCATGAGCAGCATGCTGTCCGCGTAAATGTCGAAATGGTCCGCTTCGCCCGCACAGGCTTCCACGGAAAGGTCGAAAAACTCCTTTGTCGCGCCCATGAGCATGTCCGCAAAAGCGCTGTAGACCAGCTGAATCTTGCCTGGCGTCGGCTTCTCCAAGTCGCTTCCCAGCATCGGTATGCCCAGCTCATTCATACATTTCAGTATTTCGTCGTCCTTCAGCATGGGAAAGTCCCAGGTATGGGCATTGACGCTCTGATTCATCCTGATCAAGTCCCTCGTCACACCCGCTTAAGTAGAGTTGTCACAGATCGAAGACTGCTTGAACACTGCGTGAGTCAGATGAAGTGCGACTGCGTGTAGCGACAATGTTTTGAAATTCGTGGGGACCGCAATCGCAATTTTTTGTTTTCATGCGCGCAAACGCAACCACGAAGGAGCCGCAGCTCCGGATAAATCTCGGACACCTGGAACAACTCGACTGAAGCAGTTCAAGGATTACTTGTACGCATGCACTGACATACGTCTAGTCTTGCGACGCGTGCTGCGTTGTTTCACAAGCTGGCACATTCTGTTGTCATGATATACACTCTATTGTTCGCCTCAACACAACGCCGTGCGCCCATCATACACCAGCATCAGTCTGACAATCGGTCTGCATTTCAGTCAAGACTTTCTGCACAATCTGCTTGCTGACACTCTCGAACCCGCGGCCGCTCGCCCGTACAGCTTGCCACATTTCGCGCGTGGTGACCTCGACCCTCTGTGAATCCTCCGCAAACATGTCCTGCATGATTTCCTGCATCCGCACGCCGAGATTCCACTTGCCCACGACGGAATACGTGCCTTGATTGCTGGCCGTCGAGATGATTGATCCGTCACGGACCAGCTCGGCGAGACAGGCGTTGATGGTGCGATATCTTTGACTGGACGAGATTCGCGGCGGCGACTCTGTCGCACTTTTTGCGCGTACCCCTGCGGCGTCCTGGTGCATGTTGAGACGATTCCGAGTCACACAGACGACGGCACGTTCCAGTTCAGGCGAAGCTCTCAATTGTGTCACGGTAAAGTTGCGTAGTCCCTTCCTGTGCAGGTAGTGCAAGAAGACTAATTTGAGATTTCGTTGGGTATGCTCAGTCTCCGCCAATAGATGCAGATCCATCACAGCTTGTCGCTTGATTTCTTCCTTCTTCCGCGCGTGTTCAGCGAGCTGCAGATGATGCCGATGTCCTTTGTGATCCTTGCCACCATGTTTGTTATGAACAGCTTTCACTTTCGACTCGTGAACACCTCCGGTCAGCTTGTCGATGTCACAATGCCAGGGAACATCCAAGACAGTTTTGCGAAAATAGACTCGTTCCTGCCACGCCTTGAGTTCGAGGAGCGGGTCTTTGAGGATATCAATTTTGTCCGCGACAAACTGAAGTTCCGATCTGTGATTCGCAACCAAGGTGCCCTTGACACGAACCAGGTCACCTACATCGATAGAACAATGATTCCTCTCTGTATCCAGGTGGATCGTCTCCCCGACATCGCCACGGATATGCACGATGATGTTTGAGCCACTACCATCGTCCAAATCCAACTCTGCGAAAGCTGACTTGATGTCCACACCAACCACTATGCCGACTAGTTGTATCCACCGAATTGGATGATTCTTCCAGAAACGCGCCTGCGTGCCCTCGAAACCATCCAAGCTTGTCAGGGCAAAACAATCGCGAATGAACAATTTCACCCAGGACTTGTAGGTTGGGGAGAATGCAAAGTATTGCGGCTCATAATACTCATAATCAGAAAATGAGTGAGAGTCATCAGGCATGCATTTGCAATATTGGATTCGGCGGAACGAACTAAGATACGGTATACAAAACGATATGCTCGCAACTTAATGTTATATACGTACCACTACCTAAGCTTTGTACTGGCGCGTGCGTTTCTGCTGGTTAGCATGCGCGTGTACGTATACGTCGCAACAATTCCAAGCCTTGCAATTACTCCACACCGACGACTGAATGAAGCAATTCTAGCCGAGAATGTACGCAGAGTCCCTAGCATTCCCCTGCTCAACATACCACGCAGCAGATCGAGCACTTGCGATTGGGCTCTGCAAGAAAGTGCTTGTCAGGCCTAGTACAATATGAATGATTGAAACTGTCTCGATGAGAATGCCTGGACCATATTTGGAGTCCTGCAGTGCTTGCCGCACGAAATCTTA
The DNA here is from genome assembly GCA_005281525.1 of Taphrina communis. Lineage (NCBI taxonomy): Eukaryota > Fungi > Ascomycota > Taphrinomycetes > Taphrinales > Taphrinaceae > Taphrina > Taphrina communis. Next base: position 699,436 of record RHGI01000001.1, on the reverse strand, counting down.
GTTCTTGTCAAGGATCAATATTCTTGGGGCACCGTCTGATGACATATATCCTGTGGGTGCTGCTTGCAGAAGTCCAATTGGGAGACAGATTGCGCAAATAAAATCTGTGATCTTGAAAGTCGTAGCACAAGTATCGTGTACTCGGCGAAGACAATCGCATACCTCAAGCTCAATCGAGTGAGTCCTGCTCCGGAGCAATCTGATGCTCAACAACAGGTGCGCGGCAAATTGGACACAATCGATTCGTCTTGATCCAGCTTACGAGGCATTCTTCATGATAAACATGATGGCAGTCCAAATCAACCAAGACCTCTTCTTCTTTGTAGTCTTCTTGACAGATACTGCATTCTTCACCGAGCTTGCTTCCAGCCAAGCCCTCTGCCCCTTTTTGTAGTGTGATCCGACGGATTTGTGATATTGCGAGCTCACTTGCACCCTGAACATTAGATTGTGGATTGCGGTTCATCAGCTCAGAGATGATGTTATCGAAAGCTTCACCAGTGGCATAGTCTCCTCCACGACCTGGTATAGCACCAAGAGCTTGTGCTAGAAAGGCTGCGAAGTCTGGGAAATTCTGTACTTGAGGTATTTCGGGACCGGCCTGTCCCGGCACAAATGTCCATCCTGCAGGAAAAGGCATCGGATTCTGCGACGGTATCTGTTGCGAGTCGTGCTGCGCTGAATGTGCTTGAGCATGAGTGAAAGTAGGACCACTGCTATTCGACGTGCCAAAGGAAAACGTGAAGGACGATCCTCCAGGACCATGTGTGGTGCGTGTATAGGAAGAGTTACCTAGTGGACTTGGGTTTGCACGACCATGTGGGAATTGTCCAAACATCTGAGAGAAGAAATCGTTGAAGGGCGGTGGCTCGCTCTGATTTGCATATTCATTTGCGGCTCGAGCTGTCTCCGATTCTGGAGTTTGAGTCTCTGGATCCGTAGCACTGTGAGCCGGCTCACTATGATGTGCCTCAGATCCGGTCAAGCCTGCAGGTAAAATAGAGGTGAGGAGCGAGGAGAGCATGCCTTGTAACCCCGGAGTACCCGTCGCTCCATCGTTGTTGCCTGCATGACCGGGCTGGTTGCTCGTTGCGGGTCTATTGCCAGGTACTGTGGGTGAACGCTCCACCTGCACAATCTCAACAAAATCAGATTGACATTGCGCGCACTGCAGAATGTCCCCATTCTGCGGAGTGAAAGCGTCACACGCGAAACAGTGGAGTAGCGTCTCTGACATGTGTGAATAAGAACTCTTTTGTCGCTTCTCTCTGCCTTGCAAGTCGAATGCTACTATTCCAGGTGACTAGGGACAAGCTTCAGCGCCACCATCCGGATCGTGGACGTCAAAGATCCTGCGCTGCAAGTATATTGTTACTGAAAGGGACGACGTTGCCAAGAAAGCTTCTCTGTGTAGCTAACAGTACCAGTTATCAACCCCACGAAGCACAGATGGACCTATTCTATAGCAGCAAGTGCGTCGCAGGACGAAAGAGCATCAGCGGCGGCGGCAAAAACTCCAGAACGGCTCCAGGAAGCGAAAGTGTGGAGCTCAACCCCGTACTTCCAGCCCTCCACGAAATCGCTTCCCGCGCATTCTCTCACAGATCCTCGTTCCTCCCTCATATGGCACCCAGCAGCATCATCACCATATTCCTTGCTTTCCTTGTGGACTGCCTGTCCTTGAAAGCTGCTCGGCACTCTGCGTCTCGGTAGGTGCATCGTCCTCGATCGATCACTTCTCGTCTCTTGACCTCCCGTCTGTACATAAAGGGTCAGGAGCAGTCATCTTGTCTGTTGTGGAGTTTGCGGCATGTCTCGGACACTCGTTCGCTACACGATCCCGCTAGACTCCGAGGGCCGCACGACACATCGCCTGGGTGTCAACTCACTAGTGATCGATCCGACGCGGTCCGGGACTCTGTACAGTGGTGGCAGGGACGGTATCATATCAGCATGGGACTTGAAAATGGATCTATCCAAGGCACCGAGCAGGTACGACGATGATCGGGACGAAGTGCAGGTGAACAGCATCCGTGAAAGTGCTGCTCATCGCCGAGGAGTACAGGCTCACACGAACTGGGTGAATCAGATCGCAATTTCGTCGGATTACCAGACGATATACTCTTGTTCAAGTGACACTTTTGTCAAGTCATGGCGTCCTAATGCAGATACGAGCGAAAGACCAGAATCGCTCGGCTCACATGGGGACTATGTCAAGTGCCTGGTCTCCTCTTGTGCTGTAGGAGAATGGGTTGCAACTGCCGGATTGGATCGCAGTATAAATTTCTGGGATCCGAATGGCAAAGGCGAGCGTATGCGAATCGACCAGTCCAGTACAGATGGGGGAATGAAGCAGAGCATATATTCTCTGGCTGCAGGGCCCAATTTGATTGTTTCGGGAGGAATTGAGAAGGTTATCCGAGTGTGGGACACCAGATCTGGAACTCGTGCTGCCAAATTTATTGGTCACACAGACAATGTGAGGTCGCTTCTGTGCTCCGAAGATGGCAAGTACTTCATCTCCGCATCATCGGATTCGACAATCAAGATATGGGATCTTGCAGCCGGACGTTGCTTACATACCATGACCACACACTCCGACCCTGTATGGACTCTGCTCTCAGATCATCCACAACTGGCTGTCTTTCATGCGGCGGACAAATCCGGTATGCTCACCAAGACAGATCTTCGTCCTCAGGCGACCGGCAAGAACACACCGGAAACAGTAGCAATATGCAAAGAGTCCAGCGGCATCAACTCCCTCGCACAGATTGGTTCGCATATTTTCACAGCAACAGCCTCATCTAGCATCAATCGATGGAGTGACTATGACACTCCTGCGACGGATCCATTCGCAGACGAGTCCGAAGCGCCACTCTCCAGGATAGACTCTACCAGATCAAACAAGTCTGAACATCAGCTGCGGCGTCATTCTTCAAATCATCATCACAAAAGACCTTCTCGATTTATGCTTGGGAGGTTGTCTAAGCACTCGACCGGCCACCCTGCTGAGCCTTTCTCCATAGCAGGATCGAATGGCTCGCGTCGTGTCTCGCTCTGGTCTCAAGCATCTGTTGTCAGTCTCGCGCCCGAAGACAATTTGGTTAACGGTGTGACTGCAGAGACCTTGAACCCGATCAACAACTCACCGGAATCCGTCATTGAGGGTCAGGCTGGCTTGCAAGCCCATGTCATGCTCTCCGATCGTCGTCGTGTCCTCACTCGGGATTCGGAGGGACGCGTAAAACTTTGGGATATCACTCAATGTAGACAGATATCAGATTTCGGCAAAGTAGACATCAATGAGGTCGAGTCGAAGCTGCAGTCTGAAGTCGCCCTGGGCAGCTGGTGTAGCTTGAACACTCGTGTCGGTGCCCTGACCGTTGAATTGGACCCTCGAAATTTGCTAGATGCTGAAACATATTTTGACTCATTCGCGACTGAACAGACCTTGGACTTCGATACCAGGAATCAACGTTTCAATCTCGGAAAATGGATGCTTCAGGGTCTTTTCCGGGAACTTATCGAGGCTCAAAAAGCTGCAGAAGCCGCTGAAACGAAGAAGGTCAAAGGGCGAAGACCTGCACACCTTAATTTGAGCAACTTATCGTCCCCAATCGTCCTACCGGATAATGGCAATGCTGAGACACCTCGAGCTGCCTCCGCCACTTTCGGTTCGAGGAATCCATACGCTTCTGCTATGTCAACTCCGGGAGCCTCTTTTGGGCTCACGACACCAGCACCGACATATAATCCAAAGCCGAACAACAACGGGCATCACTCCCAAAATTCGTTGTCGTCCCTCGGTTCTGCGAAAGATACGGTGTCCAGCCCCACAGTCGGTGGCGACTACTTCTCGAGCCCTCACGGCACTAAAGATCCTGATGCCACGCCTATGGGCACCGACTTGCAGACACCAGGCAGTTTACCAAAAACACCTGGTGGTAGCAACCTTATGAAGAACATGAAGTGGTTACGCTCGAGCAAGTCTAGCAAAGCAACCGCCACCGAAGCTAAAAAAGGCTCCGTATCTACCACCCCCGTCGCCACTACCCCCGATGCCCAGTCGCCTCAAGCCGCCAAGACACAAGTCACTATTCCGAAGAATTATAAAGAATTTGTTGCGCAACACCGAAAATCATTTCTAGGGACAAACAAACAAGGACAAGAAGCGAATGAAAACAGATCTACATGGATACAGCCGCCAGAAGCATTGCCTGAACTAAAAATTCCACCCAACGTGGGCCTCTCCCTGGCCATCTTCCAGCCCGGCGAAGGTGAAGCCAAGGACATCTATCGGGGTGAGGTGGGCACGATCGGACGGGACCTAGACATCATCGCCGACTTGCTCCCTGTTTGGCTCGCACAGATCCTGCTGCTGAACGAGACGCCGCCGGAACTGCTCAACGTGGAGAGCAACAAGCACTACTTTTCCTTCCTGCCGCACCCAAGCAGCACACTACAGGACCCCTTCAACACCGCCAACGGCGCTTCGGGCCCTCCCTCCCTCATGCGTCTCGGCGCCGCCCGATCACTCAGGATCCGCAAGGCGCTGACGTACATCAGTCAACGTCTGCCCGCCGATCTCGTCGAGCGCACGGGACAAGGTCGCCGCGAGGAGGAATGGCTCGAGATTATCGTCGCCGGCAAACCCGTCGATCCCGACTGGACCCTGCTCATGACCCGACGACATCTCTGGAAACAAGGCGGCGACATGAAGCTCGAGTATCGTCTCAAGAGCGAGGCATGAAGATCGAGCAGCTGAGATGGAAGGGACCGTAGGAGGGCTCCACATTACACAGTATCTCCCATAATAAAGTCACACGACACGGGACGGCATGTATCTCGGAAGAGAGAGAGAGAGAGAGAGAGAGAGAGAGAGAGAGAGAGAGAGAGAGAGAGAGAGAGAGATGTCTAATATGTAAGTGGTCAAAACATAAAACGGGGCATAGGGTAACAATAACAACAACAATAATAATGATGATCAAACGGATGAAACGGGGCAAATTAGTGCATACCGTCCAAGAGTGCAGGAAAACGTGTCTGGCCGTCAACGGCGACTATTACTTCGATCGATTGTGGCACTTTGTCCTTTGTCCTTAGTGATTGTGTACCTGCCAAATAATCCATCAAGTTTGAATCATCTCACAGGTCATTGGTGCAGAGGATCCGTGTTTGTGATGTCAACGAACTACGCACATCACAAATGTCGTGTACAAATGACGATGTATAGATAGTGATGAAGGGTCATATAAACCTTCAAGAAGGGCGTATGCTAGGGAATTCCATGAGGTGCTCACAGCAGGGCATCCAAGAGCTGGCTCAGACTCTGCGATGAACTCCGAGTCATTTTCTGCTTATTCATGGCCGTGTCTCAATCTGCAGTACGATCAGACGTATGCAGAGCAATGCAGCAATAACATGTGGATGCAGCGAGATGAGCAGACATCATTGGTCCCGGAAGCGGAGTGCACTGTGTCCCAGGACTTGCTCAGCCAAGCATACGAACCTGGCGAGTTCGCACACGCAACGACAGTGCCTCAGACCACATTCGTGGCCGCGACTACAACGTCTCACCAACCACATTTTGAGCCGGACTATCGGTTGGCATATGAAAACCAGGAATATCTGCGCATAGCAGATCATCCACAGCTTGGTTACCAAAATCTGCAGGCGGCAACTGAGTTGTCAGTGGTTCCAGATATAGCAAGAGAGTGGTTGAACCAGGCATCGAGAAATGCATCTATGCCTAGTTTATCAGAGTCTCAAGGCAATCCTCAAGTAAATATGCAGACTGACGCCGGGTCTCAGCTGTTCGTTGGTCCGAAAAGAATCTCAACCTTCAGTCTTGTGGTGCAGCAAGAACCGATGAGGGCGCGGATGTGCGGTTTTGGTGAGAAAGATAGAAGACCATTGAGTCCTGCTCCAGTTCTACAATGCTTTGCTCAGAACGATTTAGGTGATGCCATCACAAGCCATGATCATACGACACTACTCGCAGTTCATGCCAGCTTGTGGAATGAAGATCTCACCTGCTCGAGAGACTTGATAGCGACAGGGTCGCCTCGAAGACATGATTCAGCTTCGGCAACAACCACATTGATGTGCGCTGAAGGTCAAAGAAGACTCTCACAAGTTCTCATAGGCTCAACGGTGGCCAATTCTACAACCTTGATTGACAGCAATGGGTCCGCGGGAACATTTTTCATCTTTCCTGATCTGTCGATTAGAGTTGAAGGACGGTATCGATTACGATTCCTCTTGCTCAATATGTGTGCGATGAATGATACTATCGGCACGAGTCCTGCAGAAATTCTAGCGGAAAGCTTCAGTTCTGTTTTTATTGTCTACTCAGCGAAGAAATTCCCGGGTATGATCCGTCCCTCAGCCGTGAGCCGCAAGTTTCTGGCTAAACATGCTACTGACGTACTTAGCTCAGTAAAGCACTTGTCAGTCATCAGCACAGACTGAAGATGGATGTTCATGCAGAGATGCATGAGCTGGTGCCTCGTACCAGGCAAGAAAGCATCAAGCAAGATATTGAGGCTGTTTGACATAAGGAATGCCTACCAATTTTCGAAGATCTGATGAAAGCAACATAGAGCGTTCGCTATGACCGGAGCAGTTGTCGGCTTACTCTGTTCGTTCCTCAAATTCGCGGCCGATTGAGCTGATACGAGAGCTCGTCTCAATTCTCTCGCCACTGATGACCACAGCTTGTACATTTGTAGAAAGTTGTCATCTAAAACCATCAGAATTGTATGAAAATAAGCATGGATCAAGCAAACCGGCTCATCTGCCGACCTAATCTGGAGCTGGAAAAAGTAGGCACGTCCGTCGCCTTCGCAATCTTTATTCGTGCACTGCGCAGCCGTTGTGTCCACATTGTCCCACGATCCTTCGCCTCCAAGAACATCGTCGACCTCCTTTTGCTTCATAGTTTTGCGGTTGTAGAGCTCACAAAGTTAATGAATTGTGGTGTTAAATCAGGAAATTTACGTGTTGTTCGATTAGGAATTGATATGGACAGGTCCGACACTCAAATCGATTTGTGCCGGTGTCTGCTATACCTACTAGTAGATGATTGCCGCATGCTAAGGACACATGAGCTGATGTTTGCGTTCTGACTTGTGGAATTTACTTGGGCAAAAGGTTGGCATGCTTTTAGAATACCGAGAGCAGACGAGGGATACACCAATTCACGTCTTACAGTGCTAGCAACCAGTGCAAGTAAATCGATATATCAGACGCTCGAGACATGCAATTGCAAGGACATTGAATATGTTGCGAGGCTCAGCGCAAGTCATCGAGCTCGAGGTTCATGTTCTGTTCCATGAGTGTTGTGGCTGAGGCTATCATGAAATTTGGCCGGCGGTACAATTTCTCCACCATCACGCAAACGGGCACTTCCTTGTTCAACAACCTGAAACTGAAGAAAGAGATATGTGTATATACATGCATGCAATGATTGTACTGTTTGCAATAGCGCAGCATGACGTTTGACACAGTCTTGCGGATCAAGAGAAAGAGAACAGACGATGCTCTGAAAGTCTTGCTCACCAGCGAAAGTACTGAGCCACAAGGAAAGAAACGACGTGTTTGGAAGCTCTCTCGTTCTGCAGACTCAAGGGGCATTCCCATTCCAATCTCATCACTCTCCAACACAGGCATAGCATCAGCGTCGGAGGCACCAACGACCAGTGAGACCACATTGGTGCCTCCTCCTCGATTCAGTGTACGCAAACGGAAGGCCAGCGAGTCTTTCACACCAAAGAAGTCCCAACGCATTCTTGACCTGGGGCGCGAAGATAGTACACATCAAATGAAAAGCGTCCGGTCTTTAGCAGAAGGCGACGCGCTCAATGCTATGCTCTCTGAGTATCTTTCTGTGAATGACTTGACCCATACGTCGAGCTCAAGTTTAGAAGATGATTATGTATACGATATTTATTATCCTCAAGCGACAACACAGGCTATCGAGGATGCTACAGCTGCACTGAGATCCAATTATGGGCTTCTGGAACACTTTGACTGGGAAGGCTCTGAGCAACTCATTGTCGATGACGATGACCGCGAGTCTGCTTATGAAGCAAGCGACGATAGCAATGCAGAGGACTGGGTGGGCAACGATTATCCTGATGAAGAAGACCTTGACAGCTCTGACGGTAGTCTTGTATTTCGAGGTTCTGATGACGAGAACGACGAGACTTTTGATCGGGACGACTGGAATTGACGCATCAGAAGGGAGCATTCAACGAAGCACAAATTCGTCCAGTCTCTGCGCACGGTGCTCGAAGTATTGGCTCGTGTTGAAAACTCTCACCTCGAATTTCAGAGCGTGATCTGAGCACCATGGCATTCGTCCACTGAAACACAACTAGTAGTGATAGCACTGCGTAACATGACACGCTGCGTGAAACCAACAGTGCGGGTACAGGCGGACGGATATAATGTGTATTTTCCCACAATCTCAGAGCTTTTGGGTAAACATTGAGGGAGGTCATTCAAGATTCCCCTGGCTGCTTGATAGAGGCATCATCAAGCTCGACGTCGTCGGACCTTGGTCAAACACGAATGATGACACGTTCAATAGCCACATTATCATTCTTTCGTATGATCAGCGCTCTTAGCGCAAGCAACATTACAAGCACGTCATCAACATCCGAATCGAATCAGTCAGTGACTTCTTACGCTGCTGCTATCCTGCATACAATACCAGTCCTTGCGCTTCCAGCGGTGTCTACAACCTCCTTCAGTCTTTATACAACGCCATACAATACTGCGAGCCAGAGCAATCTGTCTTTATCTGCCTCGACGACAACAACGACGACGACGACTTCTAGAAGCTCTGACGCTGTCGGTAAGCAAGCTTCTGGATCTTCAGATGTCCTTAATCTCTCTATCACCACAACAACATCGACTGCGTCTGCGACCAGTGAGGCATCCTCAAGCGAGACTACCATGACGATAGATTCGAACACAACAACAGCAGCTGTAGATCAGATACAATTGGGTATACGTGCGCCGAACGACAAGAATGGCCCATTCTCATACTGGAAAGCGATGGTTCGTGAAAGACTATACTCATCTCAGCTTTTCTCTGACAACCACAGGCGAAATTTACCTCGACGTTGACTCTGAAAGAGGCTTTGTCCGCCTCCGTACCTGTGACTAGCAAGGCCTTTGCTGGCAGCAGTCCGCTGAGCCCTCAAAAGGCTAATCCTGGCAATCTCTTGACGAGTCTTGGTTTTGCAGCTTCGACTGGTGCTTCTGATGATTCTCAGTGGCTCACTGAGGTTCAGATAGGCACGCCCCCACAAACTTTACTATTGAACTTTGATACTGGGTCGTCTGATCTATGGTGCGTGATAATCTGAGAATTGCACGGAGCCAAGCGACTGACGTCTATCAGGGTATTCTCTACTGACCTACCTGTCGCTGATCGACAAAAGCAGGTCTTATACAATCCAGCAAACTCCATGACAGCGCTCGCGGCACCATCTTCCACATGGAACATTACTTATGCAGACGCCTCCGGAGCTTCAGGTTTCGTAGGTGTCGATACTGTCGTGCTTGGCGGCAAGTCCATCACGAATCAGGCAGTAGAAAGGGCTACTCATGTATGTTTGCACTCCTGGCGGTACGTGTATGGAGTCTGATTGATCAAGGTCTCTAAGGACTTCTTTACCTCGCAAATGGCGTCTGGCTTGCTTGGTCTAGGCTTTTCTTCCATCAACACCGTGAAGCCAAATCCGGTCATCACTCCAGGTGAGCTTATTGCGTGAACACCTGTATGCCTTTGGCTAATGAATTTAGTGGAAAACATGATCAAACAAGGTCTGATCACAAATCCTATTTTCAGCGTGACGCTGAAGGACTCAAATTCGAATGCCACTGGTCAAGGAGGTCATTTCACCTTTGGCGCTCTGGATGCCTCGTCGTACATGGGACAGATCTCCTATGCAGCTGTCAACACCTCACAAGGCTTTTGGCAGGTCAATTCGCCATATTTCAAGATCGGTCGAAATGGTAGCCCTATACCGAGAAATGGCGCAGGCACAAGTTCGACAGGCACAGTACGGACCGTGTCAAATGCACAGACTGCAGACATGTACGATCTGGACACGACCACTGCAGGCCTTTCAGTGCTTGACGCCGCCAGTATCGCTGCTCAGGTGCTCGCCACCGGAGTGGATACCGTCTCGCGGGCCGCAAATGCCGGCGGCCTACAGCAGCTAGCCATGCCTCAGCATCCAGCCATAGTGGACACAGGGACCAGTCTGATGCTGATTGATGACATGACCCTGCTGACCATCTACAACTCCGTGGCGGGTGCGGTCTTCAACCAGACCGTAGGTGGCTACACATTGCCATGCACGACCACGTCACCGGACACATTCTACATGATTGGCGATTCCTTCTTCGGGATTCCAGGCAGCAGTCTGCCGTTCGCCCCGATTGGAGGTGGCATGTGCTTTGGCGGCATTCAGAGCCGGGGCTCTTTCCCTATGGACATTTATGGGGACACCTTCATCAAGAACAACTACATTGTCTTTGACCAAGGGCCCACCCCCAAGGTGGGTGTCGCTTATCGTCCCGACATTGTATTCAGCAGGACATGATTCAGCTTGACCCTAATTGGTGTACGGCTCGCCTGGTCGAAGACGGGAAGCAGGTATGAAGGAGAGAGGCGGCAGGATCGCTCTGATGGTGTCGTGTGCATTAGCTAGATAATATAGTACGAGGTAAATAGAAAGCTTCACCACACATGAATACTATACATGTAGAAACGAGAGCAGGCAGAGAGCTATGCACAAGAGAGGAAACACGGCACGGAATCGACACACTTTTGAAACCGTCCATAAGGGTTATGTCCGGTGTCAGTGCGTAGGGCGCCTGAGACAGGAAGAAAGCGATGCACAACCGTCCACCAGAGGTTGGCAGCATGGAAAGCCAGCAGAAGCACGGAAAAGGGAACACAATACAACTCGCGCAACCTTGCCAGGTGGGAAGTGACGACAGCTCGAGTTTCCGGTGGCGCCCTATCGCAGAAGCTGAAATACGCCAAAACAAATCTCCGCACTCCCGCACTCCCGCAATCAACAAAACAATCAAACGTCAGTGCTTCCCAGTAGGTGAATCCGTGGGCGGGTCTTTTGTCTCGGATTTGTTGCAGACATATCTGCATCTCGATCTATATGTCAAACGCTTGGACGAGATTTCTTTGTCGTCCTCCGTCACGTCTGCATACCCACACTGCCGTCGGAAGTCTCTGGTCAAAGCAATTGTGTCGTAGATCTACGGGATCATTGAGTTGCGCACAGTATCGAAACATGACTGTCGACCTGAACGAATCCATCGGTCCCTCCCTGGACGCCCGTCTGCAGGAGGCGTGGGACAAGGGAATCTGTAGTGGCGAGGTGGTCTATTCGAGAGCCACGTCCGTATTCGCATTGGAGAATGGCATTCCCTATGAGGCCCGATACTTGCCGTGCCTGGACAAGAAACCCACGTCCCGTTCACCGTCGCCCGACCCTGCTTCGAATGAGAACGATGGTATCGGGGAACAGTGCGAAGCGATAGAAAAGGATAAAGGTCCAAGGAAAGAGTCGACGACCTCAGTAGACCCATTCGCTGCGCCAAGAGACAATGTCGTGTTGGAACTGGAAGAGTATACGTGTGTCTTGAACAAGTACGCCCTGGAACAGGGACATTTCCTGGTGGTCACCAATGACTTTTATCCACAAAAGGGACCCCTGCGGCCGAATGATTTGGCCATGATTTACGCGACACTGACACGACCCAAGAAGCGACACTACTGTTTCTTCAATGGTGGACTCTTGGCCGGCGCATCCCAGGAACATCGACACTTTCAGTTCCTCCCGGTGCCCGACCTCGAGCGTGCGCCCTGCTGGCCCGACCAGATCTTTCGCACGAATCCCGTCTCGACCACCATCCTCTCCCATCCCAACATTCCCGCCCACCACTTTTTGCTGCCCATCCTGGACACCGCGACAGAAAGTCTGACGCAAAATTTCCAAAAACTTCATGCCGCGGCCCGAGCTGCCATTTCCTCAATGACGACGAATGGCGACGAGGAGATGCCATACAATTTCCTGATGACAAAGGAGTACATGCTCCTCCTTCCACGCCGCAACGAGGAATGGGACCGCGACCAGATTGGTGTCGGCGGCACATGTCTCATTGGATCCATCATGGTTACCAAGGAGGAACACCTCGATCTTGTGAAGGGTCTCGGACTCTGCGAGATACTACGGTACGTCGGTTTCCCTCGGAAATAAAAATCATCAATAAGGACCGACAATTCTTTTGCGGTAAAAATAATAGAACGGTAAAAATGAGTCAAACAAATTTTGATAGCGACGGTACTTTGGAAGCGCATATTGTAGACTAGATGCGATCTCCATAGATAAATAGAGATAGACATTCGAGGATTGAAGAATAGTCAATCGAAAAAGAATGATCAATTTTGTCCCATTTAAGTATTCGCTCGCTCGCTCGCTCGCTAAACAACATAGTCCGAGATGAAGAAGGAAAAGTCAATGGACGGCAATTGCCTAGAAAATGACGTCGTCCTCTTGTTCAGCGTCGGCCATGACATTGGTCACCTCGAACCCTCCGCGTCCGTCCTCGTTGTCCTGCTGCTCGCCACGGGCTCTGCTGGCGGCCTCTTCCTCCTCCTTGTGCTGCTGTTTCTTGCTCTGGACTTTTTTCAGGCGGACAAAGTCCTCGCGGTCGAGTTCCTCGAGTTCCTGCTGGATGTACTTGATGGTGTTTTCCGCCTTGGGAATGATGACGTGTTCGATGGCATTCACTCGTCGGTTGGTGACTTTGATGACTTCGTCTAAAATGACAAAGGCAGTCTGTCATCCAGTCAGCAATTACTCGTTCAAATCTCGGCGCACCTGTTTGAACAAGTGGACGAAATGGTGGGGACAAACCTGGAGAGAGGCGAGCTCGACGAGCGTCTCGACGGCTTTCGTATAGACTTCCCTGGCCTTTTGGACCTGTTGCCCGCCACGTCCGAGACCCGTCATGGTGAATTCATTTTCGCCGTCCTTGAACGTCTCAAAGGTGGGCAACAGGACACCACTGACGTTTTCCTGCTTGGCCTTGACCTTGAAGCGCGCATTCTTGACGGACTCTTGCACCTGGAAACCAATGTCCGAGCCCGCAGAGTACGTTACCTCGGCCAGACTGAAGGCCGCAATCTGCATCACCCGTCCCATCTTGCGCTTCGCCTCGTCGATGCGCCGTGTGATTTCGCGGAACCGCTTCGTGAGTGCTTCCGCCTTGCGCTTCAGCAGGGAGTGACCTGATTGCGCACCTTTTAGTTTTGTTTGCATCGATCCGAGAGCCATTCGTGTGGGAAACACCGGTCTGTTCCGGTCAGTCAGGTGAATGGTCCGTGTTTGATAACCCACTCTCTATCTTTGCCCGACATGGTGCGGTCAGTGCTGCGATGCTAGGACTGCTAAGAGAACGACCTGAGAAACGGGCCTTATATGATTAGATGTCTGACAATATTTTTTGAGTGATCCTAGCGAATTGCAGACCAGGTCTTGATAAAGTGTGCAAGCAAGACTGGTGGTCAGTTGGTGGAGTTCCAGGTTGGAGTTCGGACGTCAGTTTGCAGCGCGAGGCTAATCTTATCGATTGCGCATTATGGTAGCGCTCACCGGCACTTGATTGACGGAATGATCACGATTCGCCCACACTTCATGCTGTAGCTGATAAATCTGGCTCTTGCAACATTGTCTGCTCTGGTGAGCAATGGTAAAGATAAAGTTGCAAGGATATCCTTATGGATTGGTCTCGTAGCCACGACTATGTATAATTTAATACTCCTAGATACCTGATCCACTGAACACCATTGTGACTTCAATGCAAATCCCTTTCTCTGAGACTATACTCTGCCATTCAAGGCGAAGGCCGTCAGCCCGTTTGACCTTCCTATACCTCTGCGTCCGTACTTCTGACGCTGCTTCATCTGCTCACGAATCTCTATATTGAAAGGATCTTCACCAGGGACTTTTTTCGGCGGATCGGGATACTTGAAGGGGGAAGTCATGGTCACGATGACCCTCTTGCTGGACTGCGGTCGTTTCCAAGGTAATCTCACTCTCATATGGAGACCAGTACGTCGCTGAGCGCTTGTACCACGTTGTAGCTCTGATTGCTGAATCATGACCTTTACATTGGTCGTGACGAGGCCGTAGAGATTGTACAAGTAATCGCGGACGTCAAATTTGTTTGTATTTAGAGGGACATGAAACATTGCTTGATTCGGTGGTAACGAGCCAGACCCGCGGACGAGGGTATAGACGCTAGTGGGAAGAAAGACTTTGTTCTTTCCCATCTTGAAGGGAGCCGCCATCGCTGCTGCCATATCTTAATTGCAATTGAATCGAGTGAATGAGGTCAATAAGAGATGCCGTTGCTATACTGAAATGGAATGAGGGAGTGAGATGGCCTGGCTCAGGACAATATGTAGGTATGGCTGGAGACTATACTACTAATCTAACGTGCAAGTCATCATCATCATCGAGCACAACCTTAGAATTCATCTTCGCCGGCATCCACTTCGATCGCAACGGCAGCCACCCGCGGATGGCAGACGGGTAGAGATGGAGTTGTCGCGAGAACGCGAATTTGTGGTTTCTCCCCGTGAATTAGGGCATCGCGTGAACACAAGGGACAAACGATATGGACACTTGAACTCTGTGTTTCCACAACACCGACACCTATTGCCCTTGTTCTCAGAGCCTGCGATCTTGTGACTCTGCGTATTCTTTCTCTAGCGCAGCAACACACGATTACTACCAACAACGCTCTCCGTTCTCTACATATTTTCTGCGCGCTACTGCCATCACAGCTGTTTCCAGCTCCTGAGAACGATACAGTAGTACAACATGTCATCCGTCGGACAGCTGCCGTCGTCCTCGGCACCTCAGCCCTATGAGCGTCATCCTCCATCGCAGAATTTGCAGTCGGAGATGGACTCGGAAATGGACGAAGATCGCGAGAATGCACCCCTTCGACGTCGACCACGCGATCCACTTGACAAACAGATACCAAAGGTATCAGACACGACCGGAGAGAAGATTAGGGAGACGTTCGAAAAGTTCTTGAGGGAGTATCAAGATACAGAAGTCAATCCGACACCCACTGCTAGCACGCAGAATGAGAAGTTTTATATTGCACAGATTCATGCCATGAAGCAATTCGAACTAACCACGATATATATCGATTACGAGCATCTCGCGAAATTTGACGATGGTGTCCTGGCAGAAGCCATCGTCGCTCAGTACTATCGTTTCTCGCCATTCCTGATTGCTGGACTTCACAATCAGATCCAGAGATTAGAGCCTGCTTATTTCTCGACACAAATCAATTCGCGCACGCGGTCGTCCACTGCGTCATCAAGGGCAGCAACCGAGAAGAGCTTTGCGATCGCTTTCTACAACATGCAGAATATCTCCAAAATCAGAGATCTGAGGACTGAGCGCATCGGTCGCTTGTTGTCGGTCTCTGGAACCGTGACACGAACTTCCGAGGTTCGTCCAGAGCTGAGCAGAGCGACGTTCACTTGTGAAGAGTGTCGATCGGTCGTCACCAATGTCGAGCAGGTCTTTCGATACACCGAGCCGACGAAGTGCCCAACAGAGACGTGTATGAATAAGCGCTCCTGGAAACTGAATATCGGACAGTCCACCTTTACAGATTGGCAGAAGGTTCGTATACAGGAAAACTCGTCGGAGATTCCCACTGGAAGCATGCCCCGTACTCTCGATGTGATTCTGCGCGGAGAAGTCGTCGAACGTGCGAAGGCTGGTGATAAGTGCGTGTTCACCGGCACTCTGATCGTGGTTCCGGATGTCTCGCAGATGGGCATTCCAGGTGTCCGTGCCGAGGCCATGCGCGATTCGAGGAATAATCCGCGAGGTAGAGATGGAGGACTCGCTGGCGAGGGTGTGACTGGTCTCAAGTCCTTGGGAGTCAGGGATCTGACGTACCGTATGGCTTTTCTTGCTTGTATGGTGACATCAGCCGATGCTCGAGACTCTTCGGCCGCGGATGTCAGAGGTGATGGTACACAAGGCGAAGAGGAACAGAATGAATTCCTCAATTCATTGACACAAGAAGAAATCGACGAGCTGAAGGAGATGGTGCATTCCGATCACATCTACTCCAAGCTTGTCAATTCTATCGCACCTACAGTTTATGGCCACGAAATCATCAAAAAAGGCATACTCTTGCAACTGATGGGTGGCGTGCACAAGACCACTCCAGAAGGCATGAATCTTCGTGGAGATCTCAACATATGTATTGTCGGTGACCCTTCAACCTCTAAATCTCAGTTCCTCAAATACGTGTGTAGTTTCCTGCCACGGGCTGTCTACACTTCTGGCAAAGCATCATCTGCCGCTGGTTTGACGGCGGCTGTGATGAAGGACGAGGAAACTGGGGAATTCACCATCGAAGCTGGAGCGCTCATGCTTGCAGACAACGGTATCTGTGCAATCGACGAGTTCGACAAGATGGACATATCCGATCAAGTCGCCATTCACGAAGCCATGGAACAACAGACAATTTCTATTGCAAAGGCTGGGATTCATGCAACACTAAATGCTCGCACATCCATTCTAGCAGCGGCCAATCCCGTTGGCGGTCGCTATAACAGGAAGACGACACTCAGGGCAAATGTGCAGATGTCTGCTCCAATCATGTCGAGGTTTGATTTATTCTTCATCGTGCTCGATGAGTGCAACGAACACATCGACTTCAATCTCGCCTCTCACATTGTCAATGTCCACAGGTTTAAAGATGAAGCTATCCAGCCCGAGTATACCACCGAACAACTTCAAAGGTACATCAGATATGCGAGAACGTTCAAGCCCAAGCTCTCTACTGAGGCGCAACAATACTTGGTAGAAAAGTACATAGACTTGCGCGCAGATGATGCACAGGGCATGGGACGCAATTCTTATAGAATAACCGTCCGACAATTGGAGTCCATGGTCCGTCTGTCCGAGGCTATCGCAAGGACCAACTGCGTGGATGACATTACACCTGCCATGGTGAAGGAAGCATATAATCTACTGCGACAGAGTATTATCCATGTCGAGCGAGACGACGTCGGTCTCGAGGATGACAATGATGAAGAACTGAATGGAGAGCATGACGATGCCATGGACACGGACGGGCCGAGCAATGGCCAAACTAATGGCGACACCGACATGACCGATGCCGCAGCTGCACCCGTCAAAGAGAAGACGAAGATTACGTACGAGAGGTATGTTTCAATCATGAACATGATTGTTCGTCGGTTGTCCGAGGACGAGGTGGCCGGTGGTGAAGGAGTGGCAGAGGACGATCTCATTGCATACTACCTGGAACAGAGGGAGAGTGAGATGAATTCGGAAGAAGATATGGTCGCTGAGAGGAGCCTGTGCAGGAAGATCCTGAAAAGGCTCGTCAAGGACAATTATCTCATGGAGCACGTTGGCGAGGGCATGGAGGAGTCCGAGGAGCAACGGGTCGAGGAGAAGGGCAAGGTCTACGTGTTGCATCCAAATTGCGCGGTGGACGTCGCTGCCATTGCGGCACAGCCTCCGACGCAATAGAAATCCAGTTGTAGATATGGTGTCATAAGGACGATGTTGGT
Organism: Taphrina communis; assembly: GCA_005281525.1. Lineage (NCBI taxonomy): Eukaryota > Fungi > Ascomycota > Taphrinomycetes > Taphrinales > Taphrinaceae > Taphrina > Taphrina communis. Next base: position 681,747 of record RHGI01000001.1, on the reverse strand, counting down.
TCAATCTGTACCAACCTTGCGTTCATGATCAGTTTCTAGCATGACTTGTACCAGCATGAGATGCGGCTGAGTGCGGATTTGAAGCCTTGGCAGCCACCGCAACTCCCCGGCTCCAGGATGCTTGACCCGCGCGCACCAGTTGATGACGATCCTCTAGTCTATGAGCCGCAGTACCAGTAGAGGGTTACAGTAGAAGAGAACTTGCCGAGTCAATCACAGTGTTCTGCGACCCAGTTCTCGACCTCGATGAATGTTGTAGCGGCGGTCCAAAGCTACGTGAGCCGGGTCGTGGCTGGCTCTGGCATCAAGGTCTTGTTACTGGATCCCGACACGACAAGCACAATTTCAGTCGTCAGCACGCAATCATACCTTCTCGAGCATGAAATATATCTCGTCGATCGACTGGCGAACCGCGGGAGGGAAAAGATGCGGCATCTCAAAGCCCTCGTCCTCGTGCGACCCACTTCTGACAATATTCAATTCTTGGTGGATGAACTCCGCGAGCCAAAGTACGGAGACTATAACCTGATCTTCACAAACATCTTGTCGAGAGCACATCTGGAAAGGATTGCCGAGGCGGATGAACACGAGGTGGTCAAGAAAGTACATGAATACTACGCGGATTATCTAGCAATCAACACGGACTTCTTCTCACTCAAGACTGTGCCCACAAGCCCGCCCATATTCGGCACGTCTAGTGATGAGTGGAGCAGTGATAGTCTGGCGCGGTGCTCACAAGGTTTGGCCGCCGTCTTGCTTTCGTTGAAGCGTCGTCCGATTATCCGGTATGAAAAGAACAGTAATCTAGCCGGATCCTTGGCAAAGGAAATGAAGCGAATCATTGAGTCTGACGACAAGTTGTTTGACTTGCAGACGACAGACACGCCGGCCGTCCTGCTCATTCTCGATCGCAAGAATGATCCAATCACTCCGCTGCTCACGCAATGGACATATCAGGCCATGGTGCACGATCAATTGACAATCACAAACGGTCGTGTGGCACTGCCGAACGAGCGCGAGGACTTGCGCGACATTGTACTCATGGCCGACGCGGATGCATTCTTTGCTCAAAACATGTTTCTCAATTTTGGCGACTTGGGCGGAGTCGTCAAGGCATACGTGGAGAGTTACCAATCGCGGACCACGTCGAACAAGAAGATGGACACAATCAGCGACATGAAGAAATTCATCGAAGAGTACCCAGAATTCCGCAAACTGAGCGGCAACGTCTCGAAGCACGTCGCCCTGATGTCTGAATTGTCCCGCCTGGTGTCTGCGCGCAAATTACTGGATGTTTCGGAACTCGAACAGTCCCTGGCGTGCAACGACAACCACACCAACGACCTGCGCACGTTGCAACAATTACTGGGCGATGAGGCGATCGAGTCGGATACGAAACTCCGTCTCGTGGTACTCTATGCGCTACGATACGAGCGTCACCCGAGCAATGCGCTGGCCGTGCTCACGGGGATGCTCGGGTCCGTGTGCAACATGACGTCCGCGCAACAATCCTTGATTGAAGTCGTGCTCGCGTACGCCGGCGCCGCGCGACGCCAGGAGGAACTCTTTGACGACGACGACGGGAGCATCTTTAGTCGTGCGCGGTCGGGCATCAAGGGCCTCAAGGGCGTCGAGAATGTCTACACCCAACACCGCCCACACCTCGAATCCACCTTGCTGACTCTCGCCAAAGGCCGTCTCAACCACTCCCTCTTTCCTATCCTGCCTGTCAGCTCCTCCAACGGTACTACGAGTAGTGCGGACAAGCCACAGGAAATCGTCGTGTGCGTCGTGGGTGGTGTGACGTACGAAGAAGCCAAAGTGGTGCGGGAACTGAATACCTCCGTGCCAGGGCTTCGCATCGTGCTCGGCGGCACCAGTATCTTCAACAGTCGACAATTTCTCGACGAGTTAGGGTTCGCCAGCGGGAAGTGGCCCGTCAAGAACCGGTCCGTCACTGCCAAGGGACGTCTCGAGGCGCGACAGCAGGGATAGTGTAACCCCCTGATTTTCTTGTACGCGATTATCGGACCAACTTTGATCAATTCTGGAAGCAAGCGATGGCGCTGACAAGTTTTAAGTTTCTGAGTATTCTCAATTTTTCGGCTCAAAATAAATCAGGAATATAAATAGTAGTAAGTGAGGTAATGCCTAGACGAACGCTCCAAATGAATTTTCAAATCTACTCGTAAACACGCGACATTTAGGGTCGTTCCAATGTCGTCCAAACATTTGACTGATTCTCTCTCTATCACGAAATCAATGACTGTCATGATCCGCTGTGCTCGGCAAGGAGAAAGCAGGAGGAGGCGGTTGAAGGATGGTGTACATGAGTGAATTGTCCTGTTCCCAGGACGATTGCGGGACAGCCTCGTCGGAGACCCCCACGGCGTGCTTGGTCTTCTTGTTCCCTGCGGAGGATGCAGCTTCATGATCGAGTTCATACTTTCGCTTCGAGATTGGACTACTGCTGCTGCCGCCGACTCCTGGACTGCTGCTCGGAGGCAGTGGACAGAGCTCGGACGAGTAGCCGTGATCTTGTGTTTCACTGTAATTGCCCAATTGAGACGGTTTGTAGCCTGGAGGAAGCAAGGTATTTAGCAGAGAATCGTGGACCTGCCACGAATTGTCCTCGGTCTGCTGGTCCATGACAGGACTTCTTGTAGTGAGGTCCGGTGCCGCATGAGCCGTGCCATCCGAGATGATCGACATTGGTTCCAATGCCTCGTCGAACTGCGAGTCTTGTACAGTGTTTGCCCTACGCAGGCTCGCAGCCGAGACATGCGTATCCCGTGTCTCGTCCTCATTCTCCTCATCGGTGTGTATCAGGGCAGATCGCTCTCTGGCCAGTGGTGGGGTAAGTGTCTCTAAGGCATCGAACCATTCGGTCGGACTATCTCCTCGAATAGAAAAGGATCGTGATTGGGACGATATGCTTCCAGTGTCTTCACGTCTCGCAAAGATCTTTCTGCTGTTGGACTTGAGGACGCAAGAAGGATCAAGTTCTCTCAGAGGTATTCTCATGGCTCGTTTACCTGGAGAATCGGAGACGTCCTTGTCTACGGCGACTCTGCAATTGAAGTGGTCATGACCAGGATGGGTTGGCGGAGGAGTATCGATCTGATCAGGGAATCCAGGCGGCGTGCGCAACCATCGTTTATTTGAAGGGCTGATATGGCTTAGATGATCGTCAAGATCGTGAGCTCTGAATGGAGACGATTTTGGAGGCGATGCAATCAGCCCGAATTGCGTATGAAGCTGAATCCGCGGCCTCATAGGTGTCTCCTTCAACCACGCCTCATAATGGTATCGCTCGTAAGCCAATGATGATGGGACCTCTGGACTCGACATCGGATCCGAGGCATTGTGTTCGATGAAGCGACTCACCCTGGGCGTTGTCATGTGGTGCGCATCCACAGCCAGGGGCGAGGTCGGAGCATCGTCGCTCGAGTGCGCATTCGAGTTTTCGGAATGCAAAGATTTAACTGGTGAAGAGAAGACTTTGTGCTTGACCTTCTTGCGCGGAGTGATAGGACAGTAATTCGTGTCAAATTGCGAATCCTCAATCTCGTTTGCGCCATCTGCGGTGGCCTTGCGCTTCGTGGGACGAGAGATTCGTGTCTTTGTAAAACCAAAGGCACTGAGTGGCATATTATCAGACGGTCTCCTCAAGCTTCTTGTCGCCATGACATTCTTTGAGCAGATAGAGTTGACAGCGTTGAACGTGTCGGGTACTAGATGTGTTTGTACAGGTCTGCGTGCTCGGGTCGCGCTGATCCATGCGGATGTATCCGTCATCCTTCCAAAAAGGGCGAAATCATGCCACTACCCAACTACAAACCAGGATCGACCGAACCCTGTGAACAAGAGTTATGAAGCGCAAGATTGTCCAGTCTCAAGATATGCTGCAAGTAAAGGGGCCCAAGAGGTGAGTGATTCAAGTCGCGCCGAAGTGTGCGGAGGTTCCTGGCACATGCACGCCGGCGATCAACTGATCGCGCCGCGGGAGCTCCGTGCCTCTGATGCGATCAGGATGGATCAGTTGTGCAGAACAGACGCAGACGCAGAAGAAGATCTGGAGATATATATGAATTGCATTAAACGATCGTACAGCAGGTGTACGGTAGTTTGGCTAGGTCTGTCGGATAATCGGTAGATCGTCAGTGCGTTGATGCTTGTATGGTGCTTCTATATATATACACAAAGATGATGTTTAGGATGCATCGACTCATTTCTACTTGAAAATCACAGTTTTTGTAGGCACACCTTTGTTCTCGTTCATCAAGATTCGTCGCTCCGCGTGCCACTTGACCGCACGAGCAAGTGTGACACACTCGGTCGTCGAGCCGACAGTGGTCAGATCCCTGACCGAGAAGGTGTGGTCCACACGCTCAATGCCTTGCTCAATGATAGGACCCTCGTCGAGATCACTCGTGACGTAGTGAGCTGTACTTCCTACAAGCTTGACCCCGCGATCGAAAGCTTGGAAGTATGGTTTTGCGCCCTTGAAGGACGGAAGGAATGAGTGATGTATGTTGATGGCTTTGCCAGATATCCGCTCGCACATCTTCGGTGACAAGATCTGCATGTATCGCGCAAGGACAACAAAGTCAATCTTCTCTGCTTGATGTAGCTCCCATATGCGGTCTTCCTGAGCTTCCTTAGTATTCTTGGTCACGGGAAGGTGGTGGAAAGGGATGTTGTATGAAGCAGCCAGTTGATAAAATTCCTTGTGATTCGACACAATGAGTGGAATTTCGATTGGAAGCTGACCGGTCGACCAACGAAAGAGCAGATCATTCAGACAGTGCCCAATCTTAGAAACCATGAGCATCACTCTGGGCTTGACACTGGCATCGTGCAATTCCCACTTCATGCCGAAACGAGACGATATCTCTTGAGAGAATTGTTCACGCATATCTTGCACGGCCACACCGCCAATCGAGGTAGAGTAGTGAACACGCATGAAGAATTTGCCCGTCGAAGGATCGCCGAATTGAGCACTGTCTATGATGTTGCCGTTGAAAGCTGTGAGCAGTCCAGTCACTGCATGTACTATGCCTGGCGTGTCGTCACAAGAGAGAGTCAATATGTACTCCGGCGAACTGTGTTCCACGACATTCAGCTTCTCAATCTTGGGTGTCGGATGCTGAACAATGCGCTGCGGATCTTTCAGATTCGTTGGCTCAACGTCAGAGGGCGAAAAGAGCGACTTCCGCGGTATGGTCGTTGTGAATGTCCTTGATCTTAGAGCACGTTGACACCGGGTCGTGCTTGCTAAAGCTCGGGGTATCGTCCTTTGCATCTTACAGAACAATCTATGCTTTCAGAGGCTAGATCCGCTAATTGCTCAGAAGTATGTAGAGTAAGAAGGAATGACTGCAGCTCAGCAGCAGCGGAAGATGGCCTGTGCGCAAGGTTTTGTCCATACTCGTAGCGAAGAGATGGCCTTCAGATCTGCTACGGAGCCCCGATATGACAGATCAAAGTAACGCCGCAACCGAAGCCATGTTTCCACCAATTGCCAAAATTTCCTGGATGTTATCCATTAGAATCCCATGGCCATTGCTTTAGAAGAAGTCAGAGACTCGGTCATATCCGGTATAGCTTGCGTGGGCATTGTGGTGAAGTTTGTCGCGGGTCCGTCATGTCGAATTGGGAGGCTTTGAAGTCGACGTTAGTGCCGGATAAGAAGAGGAAGCGCGACGATACCGATAAGATACGTGCTGGGTCCACGAAGAAGAACAAGCATGCACGGTCGGTTGAGAAAGTCCGTAGGCAGCGGTCCAGTATTACCACGACTACTACCGCCACGAATGATTCGGCACCAACAACAGTCGTCGCGCCGCTGGAGGTCGTGGTGTCCGACACAAAATCTTCCAAGATTGGCAAGTATCTTGCACTGGATTGTGAGATGGTCGGCACCAATGCACCACCGATAGGCCCGCGTGAGCACTCGACCCTCGCTCGCGTCTCAATCACGAATTACCACGGTCACGTCGTCTATGATTCATATGTAGCACCACCAAAAGGCCACAAGATCACGGACTATCGCACGTGGGTCAGTGGTATTGAGCCGCATCATCTCTACCAAGCGCCGAGCTTTGAGCATGTCCAGGACCACGTCAAGTCACTGCTGAAGGGCCGCATTTTAGTTGGCCACGCACTAGTGAACGATTTCCGAGCGCTGGAATTCACGCATCCGAAGCACATGGTCCGAGACACCTCGACCTTTCCAAAATTCAAGGACTATTCCGTCGGTCGGACGCCGGGCCTCAAGAAAGTCGCATTGATGGAACTCGGCATCAATATTCAAGGTGCTCAGCATTCCAGTATCGAAGATGCCCGTGCATGTATGGCGATATACCGCAAATATAAAGCCGAATTTGAGCAGCGAGCTACACAAAAAGTTTTGGGCAATTGACAGTTTTTTTCCATCTATTCATGTTTTCCCTTTCAAGACGGGATTCAGCGTCAGCATTCATATATACAGGTCAGCACAGCTTTTGAATCAGATAGCATTCATCTTAAGATATAACAGCATATGCACTGTAGGTGTATACATAAAGAAGCACATTGATTTTTCACCTCTCTAGTGGCCCACAAATTTCTACCTGCCCAGATGTTCTGTTTCTTGAACCAGGTAGCCAGCAACAATCAATCCAGGAATTGATACAGGAAATTGCCTCTATTCTTTCGATCATGATGATGCATATGTATAGTACAAGTGTACATGTTTTATGCTATATACAATGCTTTATTTGTGCGCGCAATCTAGTCAATGCTCAGGAAATGCTTCGAGCGCTCATATACATAGAATGAACAAGCCACCATTGGCACCACCTTGATATACCCAATCGTCAAACCGACATAGAACCCCGTGATTCCTTTCGTCCTCATTATCTCCCTACCGCATTCCCAAAATCCAACGGATTTGCCCGTGCCGACCGCGCCAGAGACTTGCATGCGTCGACGGATGACTTCCAGTGGGTATGAGGCGGTCTGCGACAGCATGCCGGCAAGTCCTCCGGCCGTCAACTTGGCCCAGGCGTACAGTGGTGGTCTTGTGCTGCGCGTGTCCGCCGCGGTCGTCTCTTCCGCCGTGGTGAAGCGACTTATTCGTGGATCGTACAGCAGGTCCGTCGCCCAGTCGTACGCCATGAAGGACATGCCGGCATACGGAAGCATGCCTGCCAGAGTCGGACTGAATCCTCGATAGAAGTTTGCTATACCTGTACGAAGGAGAACAGGGGTCGCCACAGCGGTCTTCGATGTGTGCACTGGCTGAACACGTTCGTTGAACATTTCCGAGCAGATATCGCGGATACCAACTCGCCGTTGCCTCGTCTCGAATGCGAGCCGCACTCGAATGACTTCGAGAGGATATGTGAAGAAGACAGTGGTCATGCCTGCGAGACTTCCAGCAGCAAACCTCCTCCACGGTACTTCGTCCTCCTCGCTAGGTATGAGTATTGCTCGGAATTGCTCGTAGGCGACAAATTTGATGGCTGCGTAGGGAAATATACGTAAGAGCGTCATTGCGTGTCCTTTGAATAATCCCGAGATTCCGAATTGATCGTGAATGTCTCGAGCAGCATGCCAGACGCCCATCCATTGTCCTGAGTACTTGACGAACTGTGGATTTGAGGTTTGAAAAAGAATCTTGACTCGATCCAGTGGTGCGATCAGAGTCTTTGCCGCACAACCAGCCAACCCACCGGCAAGGCCGCTGCGAAGGACATAATCCAGACTCTTTTTGTCGTGTGCCCTCCTCGGATCAATCACATGGTGGTTATCCGTCTCGCAGACCGCCGTGATGCCAGGTATACGAGCATCTTGTTGAGATGTCCGTTGTGTTTGTAGTGGGGTATAATCATCCGTTTCACAGACTGCCGGATCTTTACTCAATCCCATGTATCAGCCACTTTGCATCGCTATCCTATGAAATGAAGCGAGATCTGAGACCAAACCGAAGTTTTTCTTTATGCAAGGGTATCACGAGCTTGTGTATCTTGAATACCAAGATGTATCGTAAGTGTTGGAGATGCGAGAGTCGTTTCAAACACGGCTGCGGCTGTCTTTTCACATGCTTGAACCCCGGGAATGGAAATCTGGAGTTGAACTTCAATTCCTGTGCGGCACTCTTGGAGCTCTTCCGAGCGTCGGTGGCTTGCTAGATGGAATGAAATTTGGCTTTAGCGCCTTTCGGGAAGCCTGTCCTGATTCGTTTGTGAATTTCAGAGCACAAGAGGAAGAACCTTGGAAGGCGCGAACCATGGAAGCGCAGAGCGATCAGTAGGCATTTAACCATCAGTGCAACTTGGAATTGATGGTTCAGGAGTGCAGCAGCAGCGGCAGTGCACTCTTGCATGGCACGCATGATATATGCAGATCTAGAGTGTATACTATATACATACTCATCGTCTAATTCGTACTATACACGTTGCGTCTAATCACTGAATGCATTCTGGCAAGAATTGAATGGAATGTTGCGCGACGCGAGGCGTTTCCTTTGGGTGCTGCAACGGTTCTGCATTTGTGACTACATGGACAAGGCCCATGCACCAGCCTGTTTCAAAAATGCACACACAGCAGAAGAAGTGTTCTCAGCATGAAGGCAGGGTCTGCAATGAAGAGAACAGTCGATGTTTGTCCATTACCATGTCAGTGAACTGTACAATATTCGGGACCCGCTTGATCAAGTGTTCTTTCCATGACTATGCACATCGAGAGCGGTAGTGGTATTACACAGACAACGGCAGACCCATGGTATTGGACACGTCATGACTTCCTCCGTTGCTCAGCTGAGGAGGAGTTTGAGGTCGACAAGCATTTTTGGGCAGCGCTTGCTGGTCAGCAATTCCACCCTTGTGCACGAATTGTTCCTGATTTGCCAGATAATAACTTGGATGGCAAGACTCTTCTGACTCGACTGGATTGCTCGGTACTCAAACACTACCTCGGGATTAGTGATCTACAGCAAGCTCTAAAACTGCTCGCAAAAGTAGAGAGAATTCGCACGTTCAGTCCCAGGTATGCACGATGGATCCAAGATCACGAGAAACCAAGATTTTGTCAATCGAGTGCCATCTCAAGATTCTCAATAGAAGTACTTGACAATGCGCAGTGTCATGAAGACCAACCTTGGCGTCTACTAGGCAACGCTGCGAAAACCGATGCTTCCTCTTGGCGCATTCAAGAACAAACTTTCGAGGATGAGCACGTTATCAGTCTTGATCATACTTCTACAGCTTTGACTACGCCAAAGCACGAGTCTGACTCGTCACCTCACATCGAGCAGAGCTTGCCAAGGCACAGGAAATCTATTGTTCCCACATCCATGCTTTCTATTGAGGATTATCTAGTGTCTGGGAATCTTGTCAAACATGAAGGAGATGCTAAACATCCTGATACTATGATCCAGAATCAACGACACGAGTCAGCATATTCTCTCGAAAGATCATTTGTCCAGGCAGCTCTACTTCGCGCATTCATGCGAGACATCACTCGTCAGACTCGCAGCAATGACCTTGAGCCATGTTCTACATGGAGATTGTACAGGCGTGCCACGAACAACACCTGTCTTGACATGATTGTCGAGCGTGGTGCTGAACCTCGAGTCGAATGGTCTGGCGATGACCATGAGGAAGACACAGTCGTTGAGGAGAAAGATATTCAACTCACGGACTGGTTTGACAGGATAGATTGGGAATCAAGGCTGTCAAAATATGCCGAGGATGCTGCGGATGAGGTCCTTCCGCCGTTCGGAGAATCCGATGACGAAGATGCTTTGTATGATACTGATGTCATGGATGAGATGGAGCGTGAGGAGCAAGAGGAAATAGCCATCAAGGAGCGAGGCACGTTGGCCTTAGCACTGAGTCATTTTGAGGTCCTTTCGATTATAGAACAACACAAAGAACAGATGCAAGCGCAGTGGACCGAACGGTTTCTGCCAAAACTGATTCAGTGTCAACTTATGCTATACCAAGACCATCACACACAACCTCGTCATGTCCAGAGTACACGCCTTCAGACATTGGCTCTACAGCACACAGATCTGGGAAATCGCCTCACTAAATTGATCGGATCAATCGCTCAGCAAAGTTATCACAATGGTAAGGAGGTTCAAGCGCAGAGCGAGGCACTTCGTGGAACAGTCTATCAATCAGCAGATACTTCCTTTCTACTGACACTGCTTAAGGGTGATGCCCCGCCTGTTGCAGAGCTCGTGCCTGGAAGTGATTCAATTTGTTCAGACAATCTCCAGCAGAGGGTTGATGAGAGGACTTCAGAACAATCAATAGAGCGTCGCGGCCCGGCCGGTCGAGAGTCTTCTCCATCTAGCTCCTCAAGTTTGTCAAACAGCGAGTATGTCTATGAAGACACCAGCCGACCTATTCTTGACATAGACGACGAAGAAGATGACGACGAAGGTGGTGATTCTGATCAGGCTTCCGTGGTCACAATCGAATCTTCGAGGCCCGATTCGGAGAACTACTTCAGCTCTCCTGACAGCATACGAAATCGTATACGCACTCGTTATCCACTGACCTCGAACGTTGCCGCATCAGCTAAGGAGGATCCGATAGTCTTGAGCTCAGATTCCGAAGTTGACGTACCAAAAATTCCAACAAAAGTCCCCCCTCCGAGAATTCCGATGAGCAAAAAGGCAAAGGTCGAACTTGCAATCCCTCAACGCAAGCCTACTCCGTCTGCACGGGCTGTAGCTAGGTCACAACTTGTACGTGACCTGAAGAGGGCCTATGCTCATTTGAATCCGATACGTCCTCCAGAAGATAGTGTCAGTAACCTGATTGAGGATGAAAGCGAAGATGAAGCCTGGTCACAGCAAGTGGTTTTCAGGAATGAAGATAATGAAAATGACTCATTGAGCCTGTCCCCTACCTCCGAAGAATTGATACCAGTCCATAACCGAAACTTGACTGCCGGCTCTGAGCCAAAGTCTGACAATACAATCGCACCTCGCATAGTTCGATCAGAAGACGACGAGGATCATACAGCTGAAAGGATTGGGAAAATAAAGAAGAGGAAGAATGTCAGGAGGAGGAAAAAGCGTAAATGGCAGGACTCTAACTCTGACTCTGCTTCGGACAACAGCACAAAGGTCAAAAAACGTCGCAAGCCAAGAAGACCGATCAACGAGGATGCTCTCGAAAGACGTATTGCACAAGAGAAGGAACGTGAGGAGATTGGCGCTCGTGCAGCGGCGCAGATCGCGACCACAGCAATGACTGGAACGGGACAGAATATCATCAATATCGGTGAAGAGAACAACGAGAACCCGATTCCCATCAGTGCAAACATTGCACACCATCTGAAACCACATCAGATAGAAGGCGTCCGATTCTTGTGGCGAGAGACAGTGATGATGAGCTCGGTCAATGGCTGTTTGCTTGCGCACGCCATGGGACTTGGAAAGACCTTACAGGTCATTGCATTTCTGGAGACACTCGGGCGAACAATACTAGATGATGCGAATGTTCTGCCAAGAGAATTACGCCGTCCACATACCATGATCTTGTGTCCTGCTTCTCTCGCGAGGAATTGGATAGATGAATTCGACAAGTGGGCGCCAGAGTGCTCGCTCGGTCGGCGGTTCGATCTGACAGAAGACCACGAGAATTGGCAAAGGATTGAGACACTTCAGCGATGGAGCAGAAGAGGCGGAGTGATGATTCTTAGTTACACCACATTCAAACAGATGATCATGAATCGCAGCACTGCAGGGCCCATGTTTGACGATGACGACGCAGAAAAAGTCAAATCATTGCTTGTTTCCACAGCACGCGTAGTGGTTGCGGATGAAGCACATTCATTCAAGAACGAAAAGACCAAGTTGGGTCAAGCCGTCCGAATGATACAGTCCAAGGCCCGCATCGCTCTTACAGGATCACCGCTAGCCAACAACCTAATGGAATATTGGTCACTCATGGATTGGATCGACCCGAACTTTTTCGGTAGCAAAAGCGACTTTCGAAACGAGCACTTGTTGACCATCGAGGCTGGCAATCAGCACGATGCGAGCAAGTCTGAGATCAGGCAAGGTCAAAAGCAGCTCAAAGTGTTGCTTGGCATCATTGGAGGGAAAATAAATCGAAAGAATCTCAAGTGTCTAAAGACTTTGCTGCCAAACAAATTCGAGTACGTCTTGTTCCTCAAGTTCACGCCAGTACAGAAGCGTCTGTACAACTCTTTCCTGAGCTTTTTCCGATCCAACAGTCAGAATATCAACAACTCTGCAAACCTGATGATAGTGGCTATTCGGTTACGATGGATATGCAATCATCCTGCACTTGTTAGACCAGAGTACACGCAGAGTAAAAGTGAAGGCAAATTAGAAGAACAGCGACAGAAGAAGATTGAGAATCTAGCTATCGAAGAAGTCGTACTCGATGGGGTGGATCATGATGAGAGACTAACGATCAGTGACTCGACATGCAAATGGCGAGACCAGGTTATGAATGACCCGTCATTCGACCTTGATGGACCGGACAAGAGCGCCAAGGTAAAAGTCATGCTTGAGATCCTGCAACGAGCGAAACAAATCGGCGACAAGGTACTAATATTCTCCTTTTCAATACCGACCATCGGGTACCTCGCACAGTACATAGAACAGCATAGCCTTGGACCTCTCAAGGTCATCACAGGCACACAGGCTGCCACCAATCGAGTCGAGGAGGTCAAGAATTTCGACAGTATCGAAGGCTATGCCACTTGTCTCATCAGCACGAAAGCTGGCGGTCAAGGCTTCAACATCACTGGTGCGAACAGAGTGATCTTGTTCGACCACGAGTTCAATCCGACTTGGCATGAGCAGGCGATCGGGCGAGCATACCGCATGGGTCAGCAAAAGGACGTACACGTCTACCGATTCCAGATTGATGGCTCGTTTGAGATCAAGATGTTCCAGCAAGCCCTGACCAAGCTGGGACTAACGAGTAGAGTGGTGGACAAGAAGAACGTCCAGACGAAATTACGTCTACATCAGACTCTAAAGGATTACCTTCTCCTGGCACCCGACGTCGATCGCCCACCAGACGACATTGGACCCTTGGCGGATCAATTACTCATGGACGTCCTCACCGTTTGTCGAGACGATATTCTGTCTGTCGAGATGACGGAAAGCTTCCACATTGATGAGGAAAATGAACTGAATGCGGATGATGAGCTCGAGATTCTGGCGAAGAAGGAAGCATTCTTCCACGAACGCAAGCGACGGGCGCTCGAGGAGAAGTTGGCATTCGAGAAAGCACAACAAGTCAGAGCTGCTGCTGCTACAGCTGCTGCTGCTGCTGCTGCTGCTACTGCCGTTGCCACCAGCGCTGCTCGTGAGCAAGCTTCGGCTCCTCCGACCAGCAAGAATAACGAAAAGGCATGAATTAGGAGATCTGAGCTGCCATCTGTAGCCGAGTATTTGCGACCCACCGTCCGGTGGTCATCTCAAATGCTGCGCTGGAATGTGTTGCATCATTCGCAGCAATCATCTGCGAATTGCTTGAATTGCAAACCTCCATGTAGATAATACAAGTGATTAAAATTTACCTCCCGATTATGGACTTGTCTCTTTGGTGTTCTCCATCCTTTTACACCTCTTCTGTACAATAAGCTAAGGAAAGCCGGCTCGTCCTTTTCTATAATTCGATGTTGTGATACAAAGGACCTCGACACATTCCGTGCTACATTGAAGCTTGTCTACGGATTCTTTGTGCAAATTCGCAAGTCTGAAACATGTCGAAGACAAACTTCACCCACGATCGGAAAGTTCGCGATGAAACGCAACTCTTGTGCTGCGACGTGTTACACCTGGGGGAGAGAAAGGTTATATGATCGAGATATATCTTGCTCGAATTCCGTGCTTCGAGGTACTCGTCGTTAGCACGCAATCGACATGTTTTGCGTAGCAAGTGCATTGCTTGACCTGTTCCGAAAACGCTTCGTCCATAGTGTGGCCAGCGACATTCAGGACGCCATCAGTTCATACATCTTCAATGGTGCAGCACGACAACAAGCACTCGAGGAACTCGTCGATTACGCCAGGGGGCCGGACGCGAAGATATTGGTGGATCTATTGAGGCGTCAATTAGAGCCCCGGTGGTCAGATGCCAATCATGCCATACGAGAACGATTGACGATCCAAATACTGACATGTATACCGGACAAGCAATTCCTACTCTTGTGTGTGCAGAACCACAAATTGTTGGATCTGCTCGACTACCACTTGCGAGCATGTACATTCATCGACATCGTCGGTGCACAACAACTATTTTTGGCAAGGCGCATTCAGAATTGGCTGAACTTGATCGTGGCCAACAATCCTAACGCCCGTACAGAAATGACGAACTTTTTCGAGATGCAGGAAAAGTATCTTAGATCGTGGCAAGCACTCGATGAACGAGACCGTACCTCAGCAATATTGAGAGGGGCGCCGACGATTCCGCCCTTGGCCCATCAATTACCCAGAATGAACAGAGCACAACCGATGAGGAGCAAAGTCAAGAATATTCCAGTGTCAGAAATTTATGCGACCATGTCGAATGCAAATATCCTATGCTTCGACATATTGAAAATGCTGGTCCAGCCCGAAGAAAATGGACCGCTGATCTTATCTGCCACAATCCAAGCATCCAAGATGAAGTTGTACTTGGCGCGCTTTTCTGAATTACAGGTAATGATTATTTCCAGGTGTGCAACGTGCCAGACTGACCAAGCAGGTACAATTCGAAGAGAGCCAGAGTCAGAGCGCTCTAAAAGGTAGCGTTGTGGATGCAATACAGAGACTGGATTACTGTACTGGTTTGGTGGCTGCTTGCGATCTGAGAGAGCAAGAGAAGAGGCGTTGCTCGACAAGTGTAGACAATTGTGAGCTTTTGCCTCCAGTGTACCAATACAGAATGTCTTGACATTTGTTGAATCATGTAGTGGCCGAAGGTACTTCTTCCTCATAAAGCAAGCCTGATAGGACAGGCTTTCCATTCTGAGACGCGCTCCTGCTCGGTCGACTTTGTCTTGACACGTGTGTCCATCAGTACAATGAATTGAAAAGCGCTCAAATCAAGGCCTCTCGACCAGGTCTCCAGAGAATTGCAAAGGTCCTTCAAGTTTGATTTGTTCTCCGTGAATCCTGAAGCATAAGCTAGGCTGATGTGTGGATCAAAGGACTCCATAAATTCGTCCAATGAATCTTGTGATTCGCCCACAAATTGCGAGCGTAATGTGCTCACGGCAGCCAGTAGACTGGATGTCCTTTCCAGTCGTATAAATATTCTTTTGCTGAACCGTCAGGTGAGGTGCTGAAGTGCATGTCCTGTACTTACTAGAAAAGATCCCCGAAGACTATTTCTTTGATCTTCAGCTCGGGTACCGCTAGTTTGATCTCATCCAGATGTATGTAGGAATAACCAGCAAAGTCCACTTTTTTCGCAGAAGATAGAAAGTAGTCGGTGATACCTGATGTGATGGTCATATGCGGTGTGAATGGCTGTGCAACTCCTTGTCCCCATAACGAATTGCTGGCCAGATCCTGAACCATAGACTGCAGTTCGGCAGCACATGTTGAGCCAGGAGTCGGCACGAGCCAAAGAGAACCTCCAAGACCAGACATCTCTGTGTGAGAACAGAGTAGGACAGATTGCTGAACGCCTGATCAACGACTGTCCTTATTATTATTGCGTTATCGTGGACGAAGTGTCTTGTAGCGCTTGTGTACAACTTACTTGAACCTGGATGGCTTGGTTCAGGGCTCCACAACTGCTCACTTGGCCGGAGCTCCAACAATGAATGCGCCGAGATCAATGACCCCGGATTGTCCTGCTCCACTTCATATGACGAATCATAACTTATAACATTACTCTATTGTACCGTTTGACAGAACAACATGACGACCATCCGCGCACCTATCTTACTGCTTCAAGGACCCCCTGGAACTGGGAAGACCTCCATCGCTCGTTCCCTCGCGAAAGCGCTTGGCCGCAAGTTCCACAGAATCTCCTTGGGTGGCGTACGTGATGAAGCGGAAATACGTGGCCATCGTAGAACTTATGTCGGCGCCATGCCAGGATTGATCGTGCAGGCCTTGAAACAGGTGGGATGTTGCGATCCTGTGATTCTTCTGGACGAAATTGACAAGATGTCATCTAATTCACATCATGGGGATCCGAGCGCCGCTATGCTTGAAGTGTTGGATCCTGAACAGAATCACGCCTTCAAAGATCACTATGTCAATATTCCCGTGGATCTGAGTAGGGTACTGTTCATCGCAACCGCAAACAGTCTAGAAACGATACCGCCACCGTTATTGGATCGTATGGAGACCATTAGTCTGCCAGGTTACACATTCCTCGAAAAGAAGTCGATCGCCGAGCGCCATCTCGTGCCCAAACAAGCGCAAGCAAATGGTCTGACACCTGAACAAGCACGTTTGACAGAAGAGATCATTCTAAAAATCGCTACTGAGTACACGCGCGAGGCAGGTGTACGTAATCTTGAGCGCGAGATTGGTGCGATTTGTCGCCACAAGGCCGTTGAGTTTGCGGAATCAAAGGACAACGGAGGGACTTATGATCCAATAGTCACGGAAAGCGACCTCGAAGACATTCTTGGCGTACAAAAATTCGAGCCGGAACTGGCAGAGACAAACGTACGACCTGGCGTGGTCACTGGTCTAGCATATATGGGATCTGGTAATGGTGGTCTGTTATTCTTTGAGGCCATAGAGATGCCTGGAAAGGGACAACTACAACTGACTGGCAATCTCGGAGACGTGATCAAAGAGTCAGCCAACATAGCACTGTCCTGGGTTAGAGCAAATGCATTCAAACTCGGCATCACGACAAAGCCTGAAGATGATATCATGCAGGATAAACAAGTAAGATTGTCTCTCATTCACTCCAAACCTAAATTAATCATTTTCAGATACATATACATGCTCCAGCAGGTTCAATTCCAAAGGATGGCCCAAGCGCTGGTGTAGCGCTGACGCTTGCACTCGTCAGTCTGTTTAGCAAGCGGACAATACCACCCCATATTGCAATGACAGGAGAGGTGACACTTCGTGGTCAGGTCCTACCAATCGGAGGAGTCAAGGAGAAAGTCCTTGGTGCACATAGGGCTGGAATCAAGACGATATTACTACCATATCGCAATAGGAAGGACGAGCAAGATCTGCCAGACGATGTCAAAGCAGATCTCAAGCTGGTTTTTGTCAAGACGATGTCAGAGGTCCTAGCTGAGGTATGGGGAGAATCTCCAGAGAGCTTGTCAATCTTGACGTCTCAGCTCTAAATCCCCTCGAGTACACTTGCTGAGAATCATCAAGATCACTCCCGGCAGCTCTGTCTCGGTGGGTGTGGGCAGTTTTGAACACTTATTCTGCGACATCGAGACTGATTAGGGTCCGGTCAGCCTCGATCGACGACTCTAACTCACGCGTGCCAGCCATTCGTGCTGTTGCTGAAACACTCTCGTCGATACACCATTTGTCACGCTGACTAGTGCTGATCTCATTCTGCGTGCTACATAGGGGTCCTTGTTTCGAACATATAGATTGGTAGCCGGGTAGTTGTAGATCTGGCAAGCAATCTCTGGTACGTAGGTAATTGTAATTTATTGGTGGCTCAAACAATATCGTGTCTTCCTCCGAGGATTAGCCAGGATGCCTGAAATAAATGTACCGTAGCTAGGGTGTCTGTGATCATAATTACCAAACATCATTAGGAGAGCTCTCACTAAAACCATATGCATGATGACTGCATCTGAACAATGCGCTTTCAACGAGTTGACAACCTTGGAATTCTACATGCATGAAATGAGTGGCAGCCATATGTGGCAATGCACAGTGAATCTGACATGAATGAAGCGCCTTGGCCCAGCAGCTGCCGTCTATCTCGCCTACCAGATTAGTTGCTTGGCGCTGCCAACTCTCCACAAATCGTGTCCCTTCGAGCGCGACTGCGCCACTTTTAGCGGTTCACTCTAGACGGGACAAAAACGCTGCTTAAGACTCCCGTGGCGCGAATTGCTCATGTAAGCAGGTATCGGAGAGTAAATTGTACTTTCATCCTTGAGGGCAATTGCGACTCGACAGCCTTTGCTCGTGCTGTATACGTATGGGACAGCACTGGTCCGGGAACTTTGTTTGAGAGATGGACCCACGGACTCGAAGGTGGTCGCGTCTTAGTCTATCAATCTCGGACGGCACAAAGACTTCGAGTTCATGTAGCTAGCAAAATGCTAATCTTGTGGATTTTTTGCAATTAAACTAGACTGGAATATCGTGACACCACGAGTTAATTAATGATTGCGTACAACACTCTGAGGCTCTGGTCAATCGAGGTAAACACTTCCTCGTGCAACTGTAATTGAAGATACAGATACCTTCGCACTTTCGGCAATCTCGGCCAAATGCTGATACGAGAATGAATCTGTACGTGCATTTACGCATCTACTGGAATGCGAATATGTACTAGTCATGATCAATTGCACCACGAATCGTGCGGCAATTTCTCCGGACAGGCAATCCCTCTGCGGTCACTCGAGCTCACTCGCCTCAATTGTAACCCCTTAAAAACACAACGAGCCAAAGTTTGAGGCGTTGGAGAGCCAAGGTTGGTGACCGATCGATCTCTCCTATCTGGTGCGCCCTTTTTCCTTCCCGGCTCGCAAATTGTGCCATTAAGGTGTTTTATTTTTCTTGGCTGTCGCTGATTGATGTACAGTTTTCGCGGAAGTCGGGATCTCCATCTTTGCCCGTAAGGAAGTGCAAGATTAAAATGGTAACTTACCGTGGTGGAAATTTCATGGCGAATGCAGATGTTGATCTCTCGGTCGAAATGGCGCCGCAACTTCGCGCGCATATGCACGACAACGTCCATGGAAACAGGATGCATGTCTCAGGTGTCTGGCATGCCGCTGCAAGTGTATGCGCCGGCGGCAGGAGATCTCTACATACCGATTGAGTAAATCAGTCCAATCGAACGCATGCACTGCGGCCGCTACAATTGCAAGAAAACTCACGAACATGCACCATGCCACTCAAGAAAAATGAGCTTGAAGCTGACTTCTCGGATGGCATATGTATGGCATACATGGACGCATCTTGCAGCTGTCAGCGGGCAACGACAACATCCATCTCATCTGCACACCTGGTATTCCAAGCTAGAAAGGTTGCAATTGCACTTCCAAGGTTGTCTCTTCAGCGCGGAGGCCGGCCATGCATGCACATATGGCGGCTACCGCAGCTGGGAGGCGCTCTAAACTGTGCATGGAGGGGAGCCGCTGATCTTGCCAGGTGGCGCGTGTGGCTTGTGTTGTTACCAGAAGTGCGCGAACCGGTAAATCCATCCATCCGTCGCGCTTCCCCGTGTCCAAGGTTTTAAATTTCCTGTCAGCGAGTCTCTGACGCACGCCCTCGATCTTTCGTCCGGCCCTTTTGACATTGTTATAGCTGACCTCGCCTTGATAGTTTACCTTATCTATGGAGTGTGGCTACGTTTCGTCCTCTCGCTCGGGCGCTCACCCTCTTCGAGAGCCCACTGAGCTTGTCCTACTCATTGCCCTCCACTGCTATGGAGTGTGAGACTGTGGGCAAGGGACGATCGCGCTTAATTTTGCTTCGAGATCGTCGCTTTAAAGCTACGTCAGACTCACTCATCATCATTCATCTACATTCATCTCGGTCAGCGCATAGCGTCATCAAGAAATTAGTGTGCTGAGAGTCAGAATACAGGGCACAGCTGTCAATACGTCGTTCATCAAAAGTATAATCACTTCATTTACCAAGTGGCCAACATGCTATTACTGCCAACTCCGGCAAAATGATATCGTCCATTTCACAGCTTCAAGAAAGGTTTCTGACAGCACCAATGCTGAGCGCTTCGCGCTGAATAATTTACATTATAATCCCTTCGCCATTCTCATTTGCCAATGGCAAAGATGTCCTGCTTGCTGTTGAAGGGGCGCGGCAGGGGCAGCATTCAATGGGCGATTCGTATTTGCCATCTCGCCTCACCACTGGTTGCCATGTCATCCACCTTACCCAAGCCAGCTCCACCACCATCGACCATCCAACCACTTAACCACCGGCCGTCAACCACCAAAAACGTCCCTTTGTCTTTTAGGACACTCTCGCTTGCTAGCCCGATGTACAAGCCGCCGGGTTGTCGCTTGTCCCATGGGTAGCAGCATTCCTGATACAGACGTTCTTGTGCCCCTTGTGCTTCCTACCATCATACATCTACACTTCCCACAAGAAGATCCGCCGGGCGGTCACGTCCCCTTTGAATCTTCTTCTTCTTCTCCTGAAGCGATGCCGCCTAGGTGGTCGCTGGGCTATCCATAGCACAAACTCTCACATCCGATTTCTCCTATCTATATACACGACAACGCTGCCGCTGCTGCGAGAACGACGAGCGGAGATTGCACCGACAACGTGTGGCAACGTGGTGGTCGACAGTGTTTCAAGGAATGAATGAGCGGCGAGACGAATTTAACCAAGACTCCCTAGTTGAAACACGGTCGGTCGCCAGCGATCGAAGATCAATTGGGTCCATGGGATCGACGACCGGCGCTAGTTCTTACGAAAGCGCAGTGCAGGAGCACGAAACTTCTTCCGTGACAAATTCTCCCCGACTCTCGCAGGCCATCTATCAGGAAAATCACAGCATGTCCGAAGAACCAATTGATCCGCTACCGACCGCAGTGGAGCCTTCCGGCGGCTCAGGCCTTGGTCTGGGAAGAAGCCAGTCACTGAGCGATTCTTCGCGGTTGTCCAATACCAGGCGGCGAGAGAAGGCCGCGGTCGGCTTCGCCTGCCAGAACTGTAAAAAGGCTCACTTGGCCTGCGATGGTATGTGCTCACGATAGATGCTGCAGACAGGAGTCAGTTGCGCGCGCCGGTCCTTGCAAGAGTGCGCAGATTCGGAAGGCATGCATAAAATTGATGCGCAATTTTTTGTTGGCATCAGAGTCCTTCAGCCCAGCTATTCGACAGACTAGCTGAGCGGCTCTGAAGGACTCTGACCATCATTGGTCACCATCATCAAATGCATGTCCTCAAGGATTTGCGCACTAGATACAGGTGTGGAAACTTGTTTCCGCATTCTCCAAGACTTGTATAGACTGCGCAGGGACTGATCGTGTGAAGCAGCAGGTATGTGGGGTGAAATGTTAACAGCTGTAGTATCGCGTCCGTGTCGGCGGTGTGTTCAGATGGGCCGCAGCTCAACCTGCACCGACGTACCGCACAAGCGCAGGGGTAGACCCCGTCTGCGGGACATGCAGCAGCAACAGCTCTCGACCATCGGCTCGCCAGGACAGGCGTCTCCGCCGGGGCCCATCATGCCAGGCAGCCCGGTCCTCTTGAGACGGGGTCCTGCGCACATCAGGACCGGTTCCATGACTTCGCCATATGCCGACCAGATGAGCCCTTCCACAATGTCCAATCCATGGACGCGATCACCTCTGCAACAATCTCGTCGCCAACTCCAGTCTATGAACATCCATGCCCACAGCCGCCAGGTCTCACTCGTGCCAGAACCGCCAATGTCAATGCCTCACTCGAGTATGGCCTACCAGGGGTCACAGTCAGCAGAACCGTATCGTGCCGCCTCGGCCACCTTTTTCGTCAGCACCGATCTAATCATTGTTCGCGCTCTACAGGATGTGCAGCACTTCTTTTATGCGGAACCTGCCGTGATCGAAGGTCGCAATATGGCGGAACTAGTCATACCAGAGGATCGCCCTCGCATACCACAACTCATCAGAGCTCTACAGGAAGACGTCCATGTCAACAGACTGCTCTTCTCGGCTCAACAGCATCGACAATCCCTCCATGCGGACTTACTACCCTACTCTAATGCAGATCTATCACATCCCTTTCCAGGTGCTACGGAGCACTTGCTCGGCATGACCTTTATCGATGCCCTCAATCGGCCCGTCACTTCTCGAATGGTAGCAGTACTTGGATCCCGCTCCAACGACCGTTTCGCATACGTGATCATCAGCATCCAACGGCACGATCATGTGTTCACACCGCCGACACCCATGGGTTCTATGCCTTCCTCTTCACCACGTAATTACGACACTATTCCCCACGGCATGGCTTCCCCTGAATTTGAATTTCGACAGGCAGCAATGCCGAGTGCTATACAGCAACGATCGCCGACATTCCCTTCGCGACAGATGCAAAGCGGCCAGACATCACTTTCGAATGCCCTGCCACGTTTCATACCACAAGGTTATATGGCTTCTCCGAATCCCAATTATGGGCGGCTCACTGGCACCACAGGTCTAGGACTTAATGTTTTGCCACCATTACAGGCTCCACCAATCCCCGGGCCACAGATACACATGACAATGACGGAGTCCAACGCAAGCTTGGCACACACCCAGACACCACCTACTGCTGATGCTCGACCTCTGCCTACGCAACAACAGTACCAGCAACCTCCTCCACCCTCACAGGACCAAGAACGACAGCCACAGCAGCAGCCGCGGCAAGAGCGACAGCAGCAACAAAGGGCGGCACAGCCGGCCAGGCAAACGGACGAGTCAGACTCGAAATCCGCGAAGCGCACCAGCATGAGTTTATCCGAAATGATTGACTGAGGTCGATCACCATGCATATGGCACAGGAGCAAAGGTAGGAGATTTGCCATTCACAATATTGTGGATGCATGGATTGGCATCAACGGCCAAGATCCGTCTATAGGAGATCGTCAAAATCGTCCCATCTCTTCTACCGCACGCGCATGCATACACAAATGCCGGACGGACCGGACCGGACACTTTTTCTCTATTGATCTCCTTGCGCATCGGACCATTCACGTCTGCCACTTGCAATTGGAATTTCTTGGCACTGATGCGCAATACTCATGGCATACCGTGATATGCAGGATGCCGCAACAACGGAAAAGCCACTCGACTCGCCACGGGTGGGCCTCCCAAAGTGGTGGCTGTTTTACAGAAAAGCCACCAAACGGGCCGGTCCCAAGCAACTCCAGGGCTTGGAATTCATGGACGGGAGGATTGTCAGCCTTACTTATATGAACCGCAAAAGTCAATGCCGCTCTAGGCCGCAGCTTGTGCACGGCCGGCATCTATACGTCTTCTCTCGAAGCAATACACATCAAAACGAGTCGCACTGGGCTGCGCTTGGCGAATGTGCAGGTACAATCTTGAATGACGGAGGAGGATGAACTGGTTCTTTTCGATCCATCAGGTGATATATGGATATTCTGTGACTCGAATCAACGGCACTTTGAGCATAAATTGCCACATCTCGGCGCTTAACAGTTCGGCGGCACCTTTCCAGCTGCAGACACTGACTTATAAGTTCCTGCTTCTGGCTCAAACTCTCTTGCTCTTTTTCGCGTCGATCAATACCTCACATACCTACAGTAATGACCTCGGCCTCAAATAACTATTTCGTCCATAGCCGCCGAATGGAACTTTTACGTCATTGTTCAGCAACGACTCGACCTCGGAAGTCAAGGTCTCGATCAGTGCCACTGGCTGGGATCAGCACAATCACTTCAACACCCGCAAATGCTCGTTTTAAAACTTCCCATGCTGATTGCTCCACATCTCGAAAGGTTTGGATTTTTACACGCCGTGAGCGCATGCCACCTTCTTCTGTCTATCACTTTTTTTTTTTTTTTCTCTTCTTCTCATCAACTTATTCGGGGAGTCTGTCATATCGTATCACCTAGTGTTTTTGCACAATTTCTATTACTATTACCATTACCATTATTAGCACTAGCGCAGGCACATTGACGAGATTTTGAAACGAGGAAAGCTCAGTGGTATCATAAGTAAATGAATAAACAAACACTCAATATCTGTCAAAATCAAAATCTCCACCACGTTTATTCGATCAAATTCATTATATTCTGTTCAAATTCTCGTTACTCAACTTCCTAGCTGTCCTCAGCAGAATAAATCACGCACGCGCGCGGTAGTCTGTACTTTTCGCGCAGAGATTTAGATACAGGATGAACCCAGGCTCACGAGAGGGTCATTAGAACCTCGACAAGTCTCTCCCAAAGATGCCGCGCTTGCACCAGTCGACCGCGAGCAAGAGGCGGGTGCGGAGGGAGACTTGTTCGGACCAGTAGACGGATCGCCACATGTACATCGCAATCAAGCCCCCGGAAAAGGTGTACCCGCCCGGGAGATCGCCCACGGCGGCATTGCCCAGGTACGCGAGCGACCCGAGGTGGTTGTACTTGAAGGCCTTGAAGAGCGCCGCGTCCACGTCCCCGTCGCGAATCTCGTTTGCCGCCAACGCTTCCTGGTGACGCGCCATCACGTTCAGCTTGTTGGCCATGTAATTGCCTTGCTGATGCGCACGCTGCGCCGTCGCCGGCAGCGAAGTCAGTTTCTTGTCGATCGAGGACAGCAGCGACTTGAGTTCCCGCATGTCTAATGACCCGTCTTTGTCTTCGTCGTACTGCTGAAACAGGCCGTCCAGTTTCTTCAAGTGGTCAGTCGCCTGTGGGAAGGACTTGCGGATTCGGGCCGCAATGTTGCAGAGTTGTGGATAGGTGATGTGCACGTCACTCTCGTGCTTACTCGTGCACAGCGCCCGCTGCTCCTCCTCGATAAAGTCCATGATGTGATCCGCAGTATTGTTTTGCACCGTACTGCAATCGCCAATGGCATAGACATCTCCCAGTGGTAGACCGATGACGCGCAGGTGGGAATCCGTCTCCACTGCATGGCGGTTCTTTTGCGCTTCGATATTTTTGCACATGTCCTGAATGAAGGGTGCTAGGGCCACGCCGGTAGACCATAAACATAGACCGTACGGAACTTCCTTCGTGACGGTCTTGCCATCAATCTTCTGACTATAAACGACCTTGTCTGGCTCGACCTTTTGCACCCGCGCATTGATCTGTACATCAACAGAATCCTTAGCAAACTTGTTCTCCGCATATTCGCTAATGTTGGCATCGTAAGTGTTGAGAATGTGGTCTCGTGATTGAATTACATGGACTGAGACTTCATTCCTCAGTAGCTTCGGGAAGTAGTCGCAAAGATCCTCGTTGATCATATCATACAGCTCAGCCGCAAATTCCACGCCAGTTGGACCACCACCACAGACAACAAACGACAAAAGACGTTTACGCTCCTCATCGGTCGTCGTTGGAAGTACCGCAGTTTCAAAGTTATCCATAACCTTCCGGCGGATTGCTGTGCAATCCTGCACAGTCTTTAAGAAGTGACAGTGTTCGATACCATCCACTCCATGTGTATTTTGTGCCGCGCCGACTGAAATAACTAATTTGTCATATGGTACATAGAATCTCCTCTCCTTGCCGTCGATATCATAGTCTGAAACCTCCACCAGCTTGTTTGAAGGGTCGATCGACTGCGCAGTAGCTTGCAAGTAGTGACCACGTACACGGTTGATGATTTTCCTGATTGGCTCGACGATCGATCTCAGCTCGACAGTCCCGACCGTGGCAGAAGGCAGGAGCGGAGTGAAGAGAAAGTAGTTGGCAGGAGAGATGATTGTGACATTGTAGTTATCCGGGTTCAATTTACCCACAAGACCGACGGCGCCCCAACCACTGCCCAGGATGACCAATTTCGGTTTTTGCGCATTATCGCGACATTCATCCGAGTCTTGTTCATCAATGAGCTGACGCGCGATAGGCAAGTTCTTGGGACCTCCCGTCTCGAGATGTAGTGCGAGTGGATTGATGGGCACAGCCTGCTGTCGTGACTCGCGGTAGGTGAGCGAATCATACGCAAAGAAGCCAGCGACCAGGAATCCGAACCCAATGGTGGTGATACCAGCGGCTTTTACAGTGCCCCGAATCCCTCGATAGATTCTGCCGTGCTTCACTTCCGGGACGCCGTCTGCATAATGTCTAACTTGTTGTTGACGAAATATGCGCTTCGCTTGTGTCCTAAGCACGGCCCGCTGTGCCGATTGCATCATTGACCAGCAATAGATGTTGAGGTTGCCAAAAACCGATGCGCGAGAGCACGATAAGGATCAACTACTGACAGAAAGACTCCAATACAGGAAAGTATCTACACGCAGACCAATAGAGGCTGCTAGTCATCCGTAGTCTATATGTTCTCGCCGTTGCAATTGGTGATGATGCATGCATACTTCGTTTCCGAGGCGTCTCGAGCCCACCGGCAATTCTGCGGAAGGAGCCTCTTGTGTCATTGCGCGCGCGGCGTGTGGAAGGCTCGGCGGGAAAGAAGTCCAACTCCGACCGAAATGCATGTGCGACATCAACCGGCCGCAATTAAAGGGCATGCGAGACCACATCACGTCGTTGGCTCAAGCTGAGCAAGATAGATAGTCTTTTGACACCGTAAGTGTCAAGACGATAATTGAAATTATCCATAAATGCTCACTGCTTGTCGCTATCGAATATCGCTTATGCAAACACAAGAGATGACATTACGCTTTGCGTGACTTTGCCTTGACGCTCCGTACCAAATCTTCCACGCCATCTGCCTTGCGCTTCTTCGGCCTCTCCCTGCCTGACTTTTGTTCTACCGCACCGTCTGTAGTCTTCGCCTTGGCTCGTCGCGCTTCCAGAATCTTGCTCATGGCCTTGGTCTTCTTGAATTGAGAGCTCGTCGGGTCCAGTGCAAAGTGATGATTGTCATTGTCAAAGGCTGCTGCGAAACGAGGGTCCTTGACATCAATGTCAAAGTCGTCCTGCAGACCGTCCCTTGGCTCCTCCTTCTTCGACCTGCGATGACGCTTCTTGCCGGCCTGCTTCTCAGACCGCAGGATGTTCTTCATGTCAAAGTGATCACGACCGTCCGTGTCCTTGTCGTCCATGACCAGGAGATCCAGCTCTGCCTTCTCCTTTGCTTCCTTCTCTCGATCGACCCCAGGCTTGGGCTCCTTCTTCTTCGACTTTGACGGTGCCTCGCTGAAGAATGGATCATCGAAGCCAAGGTCAACCTTCTCCTCCGTGCCAGCAGCCAATCCTTTGTTCTCTCGCCTCCTCTGCTTCTTCTCCGCATCTTTTCTCTTGTACTTTTCAATTGTCGTTTCATTCTCCGGGTCGACCTCGTCGTTGTCCTTTTCGTTAGTAGATAAACCTGCGGCAAAGGTGATCTCCATATCACCAGATGGCTTCTCCTCATCGTCACTTTCTTCGCCTGCCTTGAGTAGTGCCTTCCACTTAGACTTTAGAGTCGAAGCGTCCTCGCCATCCTCTGAGTCAGATGAAGCAAGATAGGCCTTGAGCTCCATGTCGTCAATCTCGGCCTTCGAGAATGCCTTTTTCGCGAATTGAGCTTTCTTCGGGTCATCATTATCCCACGTCAATTTGACCTTGGAGTGCTGCAATGCATCAGTGACGAATTCATTAGGCTCATATAGTTCGGGCAAAGAGGTGCACGTCTCTCGTGGCTCATCTGTAAATTCCTCTCCATCTGGCACGAAGCGCAGGTCGAAAAAATTGGCAGAGGCCTCAAATTCCACTCCATCACAGTTGTCGTAAATGTGTTTTGCAGTCGCTGGACTATCACACTCCACAACGGCATAATAGTACCTCAGCCTGTCTAGCTGATATTGCCTAAGTTTGGCCATATCAAATTCTTCTCCGAGCGATTCTTTGACAATAGTCTTGGCATTTATCGGACGATCGTCATCTTCGTCGACTCCGAATATGTTTTGAGGAGGACCCGCCGTGTCTTCCTTCGCCATGCGCTCCTTGCCAAACTCTGAGGGATATATCGACACTTTCTCCACAGAGCCCAGAGCAGACTTGAAAGAGTTCATAGTAACGAACAAATCTTCCGCATGCAGATTGTCCCAATCGAGGTTGACCACAGCGAATCGTGATGTGACCTCACCCTGCGGTATGTTCTCACGATCAGGCTCCGGATCGATGAGATCGCGGCTGTCTATGGGAGCGTCCTCAGGCAAATCATCCTCATCGTCCGAGGATGAAATATTGCCTTCACCTCGTGCAGGATCGTACTTGACACTCTCGGCTCCTGATGATG
Source organism: Taphrina communis (assembly GCA_005281525.1). Taxonomy (NCBI): domain Eukaryota; kingdom Fungi; phylum Ascomycota; class Taphrinomycetes; order Taphrinales; family Taphrinaceae; genus Taphrina; species Taphrina communis. The sequence continues at coordinate 653,736 of RHGI01000001.1, read as the reverse complement.
CTTCTTCACTCTCGTCCTCCGCTAGATCGACCGCAAGCGAGCCATCCTCATCGTCGAAAGCGGTAAAATCAGTCTTCTTTCCCACAGTCAGAGTCTCTTTGTCATCTTCATCGTCAACACTGCTTTTGCTGCTCGAGGAAGATTGCTCGTCACTCTCCTCGAGCTCATACAGATTGTCTAGTTCTTTCGTGCCCTTCTTTCCATCCAATCTTCGCCCATATCTGTCCACCTTGGCAGTCGTGCTGAAGTCTTTATCGCTGAGCATCTGACTGAAGCGCTTGTCGATGCCGACCTTGCGGTCCCTCTTCTTCGGTCGCACGAATCGCGGGTCATTGTGTACAGAGGCGAATCGCGGATCAGTGACCTTGCCAGCGGAGTCGTTACCACCCATAATGCCTGTTCAATGCTATAGGTCCTAACACACCTTTGCTCCACGCTATTCGACGAGACAGCGCCGATTCTGATGCCTTGTCAGCGCCGGAAATGAAGACAACTACGAGATGGCAAGCCGGTGTGATGAGCTCGAATTTGTTAAAGTTGCGCATCTCGACCATAAAATGTTGCGCCACCAGCGCGGGTACCTGCCAGCGCCACCCTGACACGCCGGCCCCGTCATTTCTCTCATGGAGACTCTGCTCGCAGGTGCCTTGAGCTTGGGCATGCATCAGGTCTTTGGGGGTTCATAATTGTAACAGTGATTCTGGATAGTGACGCTTTCATTCACCGTCGTATCCAACTGATGGGCGACGTCGAGGAAGAGGTACCAGATCTGGTAGAAGATGAGGACATTGTCGATTCAGACAACAAACATGACGAAGCACACGAATCACGACATTCAGACAATGCTGAAGCACTCTCCACACAAGTGTCAAGGACAGTTGAGCAAGAGTCAGTCAAGGTCCCCATCACGATCGTCACTGGGTTCTTGGGATCGGGGAAATCCACCTTGCTCAACCACATCCTGACCTCGAATCACGGCAAAAAGATTGCAGTCATCCTGAACGAATTCGGCGACTCGTCCGACATCGAACGCAGCCTCTCGGTGAGTTCCGACTCTGACTTGTGCGAGGAGTGGCTCGACCTGAAGAATGGCTGCATGTGCTGCACACTGAAGAGTAATGCCGTGACGGCCATCGAGAACCTCATGACGCACAAGGGCAAATTCGACTACATCCTGCTCGAGACCACGGGACTCGCCGATCCGGGACCCATCGTCAACATGTTTTGGCTCGACGAAGGGCTGAGTGGATCGATTTACCTCGACGGTGTCGTCACCCTCGTCGACGCCGGAAATCTCCTGCAGCGTCTGGACGACACTGCACGGCTCCAGATCTGCATGGCCGATGTCGTCGTTATCAATAAACTCGACCGGGTCGAGCCACGCACTCAAACACGCGTCGAGCAGACCATCGCTTCCATCAACGCCCTCGCACGCACCGAAAGGACGAGCTATTCCAAAGTCAATCTCGACCATATCCTCGACCTGCACGCCTACGACGCCAAGGTCCTGGACACGGACACCCTCGCCGCCAACAAGACATCCCACCATGACCCCGAAATATCCACCATTACCATACCCGTCCCCACACTCCATCCGGATCGTGTCGAGGCATTCGAACGAGCCATTCAGAAATTGCTCTGGGACTCGAACGAAGAGGGTATCGAGATTCTGAGGATGAAAGGCCGAGTGAGCGATCAGAGTGGCCGCACATGGATCATCCAAGGTGTGCGTGAGATTTACGAAATGGTCGAAAGCAAGTCCGACACATCGAATGGCAAATTGATCTTCATTGGCAAGGGAGTCCGAAAGTTACCAGTCCTACTATGTGCGTTGCTCCTCGAGTGACTATAATACATGACATACTGTACATTATGTGGTCATTACATATATATACGTGCCATCACCAAAAATGCACAATGATCATCAACATCATTGCGACAGCGCTACACTCACGACGCTGCTGCGATCGTCCCCGGAACTTTTCCGTGTAGGTCGACCTCGCAGTGATGCTCGCCTCTCGGCAACTTGAATCGTCTGTTCCGAATCAAGTCCCTGGTCGTAAAAGTGTTGCAGCTTATCTGGGTCATGGCACCACTGTCGAAAGGCGTTTCGCACATTATCCGGCTCGCTCGCGCTCATGGTCGAATTGATGCGTACTGGGGACGGCAGACTGGTCATAGGTGCGGCTCCGGTCACTCTACTGACAAATAACCTGTTCGTCAACCACAAGAATCCTGTCGGTGTAATTTGACAAAGTGACATGCCGCTCCTGTGGATGTATTGCGTGTAGCGATATGAGGGTCGACCCCAGGAATAGGTGACGTCGAGATCGCTCGGAAATTTGCTGGCTGCCTCCTGATCGAGGACAAAATTCCAATAATGCATGATCCTGCTATACCAGCGCTCGCGTTCCTCTGCACGCGTACGCACCACGCCGTCGGTATCAGGTTTGGGGAGTGGTGTGTCCAAACTGAGCTCGATCACCAGAGGTGCTCGGAATGGGTTTGAAGCCGTTACCGCAAAGGCTTCATCTACAGGCGCCTCAACTAGTGTTAAGCCATATTTCTCACCGATTCTTGCCCACTGTTGGACCATCTCCTCGACAAGCTTCGCAGTCACTGCTATCCACTCGAGTCGCATGTGGAAGCAAGTCTCGGGATTGTGTACACTATCGCATTAGAACATAGCATAAGTGGGATGATCACGACTTCTTACTTGTCGTAATGCAAAGAGACGAACTCTGGCCTGTGGGATTTTCGATGCGGATCTATGTCGACGCGAATCCAGTGACTGAGCTCGAACCTGGGTTTGTCCTTGAGGGGTCGCACAACAGGTGAGTTAGGCGTCGTCGAGGAGACATTAGATATCGCCCGAGCTCGAAGTGGTGGCGGTGCCACTGGAGTAACCTTTCTAGATCCAAACCAAGTTTTTGCAGACTTGAGCACGAAGTCGGGCTTCAACCTATATAGATAAAATCCATCGAGGAAAGCATGCTGATGCTGAACATGTTCAAACAGTCCACGATCCATGAGACTCTGCGCCAACCGGGTAGCAGCGTCTCGCGTCTGTAAGTCGCTTCGTTCAAGCAACCACGAGACAAACTCACTGCCAACCCAGCTTGACTCGTGCCATCTCCAATGCCACAATCTATCCTTTATTGTGATGCCCTTCGCTGATTGCATTTCCTTAGAGTAATCTTCCAGAGACATATCAGCGGTGATAAAAGTTTTTGCCTTGTTTTCAGAACCTTTGACGTGCTCCTCTGGCTTCACAGAGAAATGTTCATATTCGTGTGCGACGTAGGCGGAAGGTGACAAAGTAGTAAAGGCAACATTTACTGAAGGAACCTTCTTGCCTGTTATCTTGCCTTTACTGTCATGCTCCATTGGCGTTAGATAGATGGATTTCTCCAATAGTTCGCAAATTTTGTTTACTCCAGCCACCTTGACTTCCTCCTCTGTGAAGTGTTCCGAATTACCAGCAATCGGTGGAGGATTTCGCTTGTCTCGGGAGTCGTTTGGAATCAGCAGAAATCTTGCTCTCCAGAAACGCACAGCTTCCGTAAAGCGCCTCTCTACACCACAAATGATCTGATCAACATAGTTCCAACTGTGGTCTGTGGGCTGTGGACGAAAGACAACGACACTATCATCGTAACCGTCATCCTGAGCTAATTGCCATATTAAACTGCTATAGCCAATTGGCTTGGGCGTCTGTCGATTGCGAACATATCGAGTCACTTCGATCATTTCTCGCGATGCATCACACGTGATGCAATGTACTTCCATTTGAGCATGCGATAGATATATGGTCTCTCCCATGTCACCGAGCGGTCCTCGAGCCAGAGATTGCCTCTTACTAGAACGATTGTGCACATCCTCAGCCGTTGAAGCTCGTGTATGAGAGCTGATAGGTGTCTGTGCTATCTGATAGCCTTGTACAAGTCTCTGTCCTATCATCTCCCGGAGCAACTCCTTTTGTGTTAGTGGTTGATCCACCAGGTCAATCCAGATACTATAAGAATTCTCAGAGTATTTGGCACTTCGGAGTTCCTCCAGATCTATGACTGTTGTGGTGGTAAGAGGTAAGGCGGCTGGTGCACACATCGACTCCCAATTCATATCGCCTGAACGTCGAGCACGATCGGATACATGAGCCCACCTCCATGCTTTAGCATTCATCGTGCTCGAATTCTTACTTGGATACGAAGGATTCGCCAGGATGTGCCAAGGACTGGCGTCCGGAGCTTCTGACTTTTCTGGCTTGTACTTTACCTGCAAATTGGAGCGCGAACGCGAGTTCGATTGACGAATCGAGCCCGAATGAGTTCGTAAAGTCTGCGAGACTGACTGAACTCTGGCTTCTTGTAAGTCAATGGACGTCAGGAGCTTGCGAGCAGGTTTCGTTGTTGCCGCGTCCATTGACTGATCGTCGAGTGAATGTATAGGAATAGCCAATGTTCTGGTCTGATCATGGTCTTGTGGTTCTTGAGTCCGACCATGCGTGTTAGGAGAATCTTTTAATATCGCTTCAGGATGACGACCAGCTTTTCGAGGTTGTATTAGAGTGCTTGAGACATCGATCGCATCACACATAGAAGCGATACTTGGCTTCGCTTTCAATGTCTTTAGTGCCATGAGCAGTGGCGGTGGTGAAAATTGTGCATAAAGATGTTGACTATCATCTGACTGGAAGCTGTTTTGCGTGATAGCCTGAACCGGGTCAGCCTTGTCCGCTAGCCTATTGATGAATCGTGAAAAGGTGGATCGATTTCTGACAGGACTTTGGCCTTTAGGTTCTGCAGGCGACACCGAAGTATATCTGCCACTCTCTTGTGAATTGGATAGCATTGCTGAGATATTTGAAGTCCGGGAATCTTTCGACGGTGGAAATTCGACCTCGTCAGCAGGACTTGAGTTGGCCTTTGATAGTTCATACAGAGACTTGAATGTGGCCTTTTCGCTCGAAGAAGGTAGACTGGTACCCAGTAATTGAATGATTTCCTCTCCTGGTACTTCAGACGTCAACTTATCTTTTTGTATGGTGTTAGTGATTTTGATAGAACTGTCCTTGTTGCAGAAGCATAATTCATCATAGAGATCAAACCTCGTGTCCAGGCCAGTCGTCAATTGAGCCAACTCACGACCCTTGAATACGATATGGTCATTCAATCTGTCTATGGTAATGGCAGCAATAGGATAATCTTGACGACCTTGCATCTGCAATTCATGCATTTTCAATCGAGGTTGGAATGCTCCACCTGAAGAGTGATTGTCATTCGATTCGCCATAGTAGCTGACTTCACAAATGTATGGCAGTACGTACTCGAAGCTTGTCTCTTTGGCGCCTTCTAGTTCTTTAGCATACTTGAAAAGTGGGACAACGTGTAGGGGGCGTCGACTCAGACAAACAATGTCCATGCCGATACCATTACCAAGCAGACTTTCTCCGGTGAGCTTCAGAAGCCTTTCATCTACCTCGAAAACTCCTGTTCCTGCTGTGACAAAAAGCATTGAGGTTCCGGTTCTCAATAGGTCACGATCAATGTGATCCCTGTTGAATTGATGTGCTGCAAGGTTGATGGCTTCTAAGATATTACCCTCCATTGCACTTGTGATGTGGCCGAAAGGAGCTTCTGCGTGTTCATCAGACCTGAACTTGCGCTTCTGCATCAGCACATCTCGTGCGAATCCATGCAATTCCCGTTTGAGCTCAGTCAACGTAGATTCCCAGTGATTGGACGAAACGTTGTCCACGACGATCTTATAGAAATCATTATGAAAGGCTTTGCTCAAATGCTCGTGAGTGTTTTTGAAGCCTATATCCCCATGTTCTGCTTGACTTAGTTTACGAGGTAAACAGAATGGTCCGACTGCTCCCTGGTATGAGACTCTCGTGAAGAGTACAATGCTGACAAGGTGATGTGCATTCATGCTCTTCCATTTCTTGAAAAGCTCAGGCAAAAAACCATCGATAGCCTTGTTATAGAACAACTCTCCATCCTCCTCAAAATCCCACATTTCTTTACTCATCTGGATGAAAATGAGGTATCGGGCACTCTCACTGCGGAAGACAGGCTTCGTGTTCGCCGAGACATATGCAGAAAAGGACTTCTGACCTCCTCTCCAAATTTCGCGTACATCTGCTCTAATACCACCAGTAAAGGTAATACGTTTACCGACGTATATACATTGACCTTCGAGGTTACAAGCGGCTCTCCACATATCTGAGCGAGAAATGTACTGATCTTTGAAGTATAGAACCATGAAATCGGCGACGTGTGCATACTTCGGGACAGCCACCACAGTCACGACGGACCTGGGATTGATGCCGAAGGTAGTCGCAAGATGACTTAAGAGTGATAGCTGCAAATTTGGCGTCTTCTTCTTCACTTCAGGTCCCAAATCAGTAGGCGACACAACGAGACGTTTCCCAAATGTAGTAGCATTGCGGGCTGCCAAGCGGGGTGAGTTGATGCCGGCAGATCCTTTAGTACTGATCTCCAAGATGTAATTAGCATGATCGAAATTCGGAAGTAGTTCATGATTGAGCACCGCATCGGCTGTGGAGGTTGTGGTTTCATGAACCCATAAGACCAGCTCTTTCCCTAGCGCATCGAATGCCATACCCTTCCGTATGCCTACCTCACAGCAAGACAGCAAGCTTACTTATGCGAGGTGCTGACCTTCGCAGCAAGAAACTCAAAGCCATCGACCAGGCGAGGTCCAGGTTTGGATGTACTGAGATGCCATCCTAAGTACTGGTGGTTCAGTCCTCTTGCAAGAACCCCTGCTTTGATTGTGATCGCCGCATCACATGAGACAGAGATTAGTCAGTATCGACGCTGTTTTCAGTATTGCATTCAGATTACACGAGCATATTGGTATATCGTATCATGCACTCTTAGAAAGCTTAAGCTTTCAAGGCAATGATTTTAGGAGATCAGAAAAGTGGAGTTCCACAGTGCCACACAAATTCATAATTATCCGGCGACTAAAGAGGAAGAGCATCTTTACGGAATTAGACTACATACCATACAATCACCGAAAGCTGAAGAGCACGAGCAACCGGAATATCTGGCTATAAAAGCACAGTGAGAGCATCAAACGAGGTCTCTCTGGCATTCGAGATGCTGCATAAGATCTTGATTGTCTAGTCAGAACTCCCAGTGCTGCTCCGCGGTGGTTGATCAAGAACAAGATGGATGTCGCTCCAAATCAAACTCTATATGTAAACAATCTCAACGATTCGCTGAGCAAGTCGGATCTCAAACTGAATCTCTATATACTCTTCAGTACCTATGGGACTGTCCTGGACGTCGTTGCTCTCAAGACACAGCGCATGCGAGGTCAAGCACATATTGTCTTCAAGGATATCGCATCGGCAAGTCAAGCAATCAAAGCATGCAGTGACATGGAATTCTTCGGTAAATCGATGAAAGTCACGTATGCAAAGGGTCGCAGCGACGTGATTGACAAGCTTGAGGGCACATTCATTCCTGGTCAACGTAAAGCAGTGAGTCAGAACGAAGGTCCACAAGGTGTAAAACGAGCCAGGGATGAATCAGACGAAGAAGATTGATGATCTATGATTGTAATAAACAAAGAGGCATGACAGTTCGACAAAAAGCTTGACCTGTAAAGCTGTGGCTCTCCTCTGTCACGACTCTTGCGACTGACAAGAGCCTGGCCGGACCTACACAGCTGGCAAAAACTGTGGGCACATATTTTCAAGCATGAATAGCAATTGTGGAAATTCGTGCGAGAACGGTTCGACGCTTGCAGAGGAGTCTTGCCCTGCGTACGTGAGTGCGCTAAAAGACGCGACGGGCCTTCGTTTTGGGCATATGATTTCAGTCTATTTCGGGAGAAGTCCTAACCTAACCTATACGTTTTCGTCTTGCAGGATTGATATCAGCCAATTCAAGCTCCTTGGCCTTCTCTTCCTCATCCTTTTCCTGCTTCGTAGCTTTGCCGCCTCTCGCACCACGGGTCTTCTCCGTACGCACTTTCTTCGCGTCTGCTTCGCGTCTCGTTTTTTGAGCAGTCTCCCTTTCGACATCGAGCTTCTCATTCTTCTTTGCAATCTTCGACTTTCGCTTCTCACCGGAACCGCCACCACCTGCAGTCAGTTCCACATTTATCTTGCGACCGCCGAGACTGGTATGATGCAAATTCAAGACTTTATCCAGGGACATGAAATCTGGCAAGTCGACAAAAGCAAAGCCTTTCGGCTTTTTCGTGATTGCATCCGTTTGAAAACGGATAGCTAGAGGCTTGACTCCAGTGGGTGCAATGTGTGCTTCGACATCTTCGCGAGTAGTTTTGAATGAAAGGTTGCCAAGGAAGAGGATGAACCTCTTGTTCTTTTGCGCTTTTGCATTACTGTCTTCTGCTTTTACCACTCCGCCCTCCTCTCCATCCTCTGTCGTGGTCGCAACATTCTTCGTCTTCTTCGCCTTTGCAGGTACTTCGCCGACGAGCGGATTGATGGGAATGTCATCAGCATTCTCGGCCTGCGTTACCTTGTTCTTCTTGTCGGCTTTCTTGGTCTGCCATGACTCTTGAGCTTTGCGCTTTCGTTTTGAGATCTGCTTCTCCACATCGGACATGACTACCTCGTCACCTCCTGTTGTTTAGTGCCAAAAATCCCTCTATCAGACTGTTGCACTACCACAGATCTGGGTTCCACGGATGATGTCAATGTCACTCGGATGCTTGACTGCAGCTCAATTGCAATTGCAAACGCAGGTCATCGTGGGAAATATTGTCCAGGAAAAGAATCATGGCTGAAGTGGGAAGCCACACGGGTGGCTGCCTTCCAGGCTTGAGCCTCGAAAACTGGAGGCAGCAATCTCAAACGTTAACATAGCTGAAGAATTCCAAGCTTGAGGGAGGACGTCGTAAAGTACCTTGTTAACGAGACATCATACGTTCTCGGAGAGAAATCAACCAGACGCAGAATTCTTACCTGACATTATTTCAACGGTCGGACTGCCTGGTCTTCTAAAACTTGGCTCGATACGGCCCAGCCGAAAGATATGGCCAGCTCTCTCGTTGACCTGCCACAATTACCTCCGAATGAGACGATATACATACGAAATCTGAATGAGCGCATACCAGTCGCCACGCTCAAGCGCGACCTTGCCGCTCTATTCGCCAAGTATGGCTCGAAGGAGGTTATTGCACACAAGAATATCAGGATGCGCGGTCAAGCTTTCATCGTTTTCGACGAGATACAGGAGGCTGAGAAGGCCATGAGGGACCTACAGGGCTATCCTTTCGAGGACAAGCCAATGTTGCTGCAATTTGCAAAGACAAAGAGTGACAGGACGGTCGAGCGCACAGCTCCGATTGATATGGAGAAACATAAAGAGGCACGACTCGCCGCAAAAGCCGCGCGTGGCCCACTAAAGTCTGTTGCCAAAGACACGAATCCCGTAAAGAGACCGACGAAGAAAGCAGCAGGTGCCAAAGTGGCGCCGTCTACAGACGGCAATCCGCCTCACAAGATTCTGTTTATCCAGAACTTGCCGGAGGAGATCACCGTGGATGTCATGCAGGCCATATTCGCGAGGTATCCGGGTTTCCGAGATGTCCGTATGGTGCCTGGGAGGAAGGGTATTGCATTCGTGGAGTATGGCGACGACGACAGTGCAATCACTGCCAAGGAGGGCACAGCAGGCATGACATTGAGCGGACAACAGTTGAAGGTGACTTATGGCAAGAAGGTGTAGAGATGAATGTCTGTGTATATATACAATTTCAGATCTCCGTTCGAATTTTCAGCTGATGCCTGCGTGCCGTTGCAAGGTCTTTCTAAATGACGAGACTCAAACAGTGTTTTATGCTAGCGCTTGTATTCATGATCCGATGACTTGCGTTGATTTATGGAATTCGCCATGGTCCGTCCTTGTGCTCTGGCTCGATCGCGGCCTCTCCGCTCCTCAGTGCCATCGTCCAATTGCCATGCTGGTCTATATCCGGCAGATGACTCGTTAGTTGCACCATCTGAGAGTGTCTTCATGGCCAACGAAGGATTCGGCAGCGTGTCGCCCGTGCCGCCCAGCGAGGTGTAGCCTCGGTCGTACAAAATACAATACGGCACTTCCAGCGCCCGGAGAAAGTCCCATATCTCGGCGTACTTCCAATTGATGATGGGATGGACACGCATGAACTTTGGCCATCCCTGATCCGTCTCGTCGAAAAAGGAAAGATGTGCTCCATGGGGATCATTTCGCCGCGTTCCCACCAAGATGGCACGAATTGAAGGATTGTCATGCAGATACTCCGTGAAAGCGTCCTTCATCGGTTTCTGTATCTTGACGACATCTAGATGATATTGCTCGGCCGAGGATTTGACAAAATCGTCGACTTCGGAGAATGGGTCCTTGATTGCCACATATACTGACTTGATGGCCTTACCTGCAGCGTTTGAAGATGATCGTGTTTCTAGAAAGGCTGCCAAGAGGACAAGTAGCACCAAACAGTCTTTGCCACCATTGTATGACATGGCAATCTCATCCTCGGAGAATCTCTCATATGCATCTCCTATCACCTCGAGGGCCTCGCGCGTCCTCTGCAAAGTCTCTCTTCGCAGTGCGGTACAGTCATTCGTATCTTGCTTCAGAAATGCCTGTAATCTCTCATTCAAGCCCATAAACGCCGAGCCAAGTCCAGCTCAGTATTGCGACAAACGGCCAAACGCAGAGCTTGCGGAAAGCAGGCTAGTAAGCAGAGGTACAAATACTATGCGGCAAACTTTATTCACTCTTGCAATTGTAATGCATGGAGCTACATTAATCCACGCCCATCTGTTGAGTGCCGTAGCTTCATGTGCGAGGCCAACTTGCCGCGACCATCTCGTCGATTCGAGCGGCGGCAATCGATTGAGCGAGATCAGCCACCTTGTGGAGAAGAACACTCCGAACAACTTTTGGTAAATCTTAAGCTTAAGCGCTTAACGATATATATATACATATATATGGTACATGGCGCTTAAGCTTGTGGGACAGTTCATATCGCTCTGATTAACTTTTGTGCTTGTAATTCTTCTGGCGCAATCTAGCTCGATAACAACATTCTCTCTTAAAGGACAGACCACAACAATGCAGGCGTTGAAGTAGTGGACAAGTCCTTCCCTCCATTGCACCACAGAAGGTCGTCGCCCGAATGGATCTCGCTTCTTGTATCAATGAGAGTGACCTGGGCTATGAAGAGGACATCTTGCGCGACCCGTACTCTGTCAAGTTTTGGCTTCGATACATCAATGAGCAGCACAACAGATTTTCGCGCACCAGGAATCCTGTTCCGGTAGTGCTGACATACGAGCGAGCTTGCCGCGAATTGCCTGGGAGTTACAAGTTGTGGAAGATGTATCTGGACTTTCGCTTATCTTTAATGAAAGGTCTCAATCCTGGCAAAAGGTCAAAGGAGTTTGAGTCGCTCAACTCCTGTTTCGGGAGAGCTTTGGTTCTGCTCAACAAAATGCCCCGAATGTGGACAGATTACCTCGAATTCCTCATGACACAACCTTGTATAACCAAGACTCGGCGCACGTTTGATGCTGCATTACGTGCTCTTCCGACTACACAACACGGTCGTGTTTGGCAGCTGTACATGTCGTGGAGCGCTTCCGCTGGCGGTCTGACTCGTCGTTCTGTACTGAAGCGCAATCTCCTGATTGAACCTGCCATGATCGAGGACTACGTTGAGCTCTTGGTAGATATCGAACGCTACGACGAGGCCGCAAGAGAGTATACAAAACTTCTCGACAATACAAAATTCCGCTCTTCGAAAGGCAAGAGTCAGTTCCAGCTCTGGTCAGATCTCTGTGACTTGCTTGTGAAGTATCCGAGGGAAATACACGGTATAGATGTAGAGGCCGTCATACGAGGAGGCATCAACAAATTCACTGATCAACGAGGTCGCTTGTGGACCTCCTTGGCCACGTATTGGATAACATCGGGAAACCTTGAAAAGGCTAGGGATATATTTGAGGAAGGTATCACAGCCGTCACGACCGTCAGAGATTTTGCACAAATATTTGATGCTTATGCAGAATTCGAGGAGTTCCTAATCTCGAAAAAGATGGAAGAGGTAGCAGATAAAGCAGAGGAGAATGGTGCTGATCCTGCTCTCGACCTCGACCTGGATATTAGGATGATGCGATTCGAGCAACTCATGGATCGGCGGCCCTTTCTCGTCAGCGATGTCTTGCTTCGTCAAAATCCGCACAATGTGATTGAGTGGGAGAAGCGAGTTGCTCTGTGGGGTGACAACAAGGAGCAAGTCGTCGAAACGTACACCAGGGCCATCAAGACGATCAATCCCAAATTAGCTACTGGTAAATATCAATTATTATGGCGAAACTTTTCTAGATTCTACGAGGATCACGGTGACCTCAACTCGGCACGCAAGATTCTCGAAAAGGCCACAAAGGTAGTATATCGCTCGGTGAATGATCTGGCTGATCTCTATTGTGAGTGGGCGGAGATGGAGCTGCGCAACGAGGCGTTTGACCGAGCGGTGCTCATCATGAAGAATGCAACTCAGTGTCCGAAGAGGAGCACGGTAAACTATTTCGACGACACCCTGACGCCCCAGGCACGAATCCACAAGTCTTCGAAAGTGTGGATGTTTTACGTCGATCTGGTCGAGTCTGTGTCGACGATGGACGAGACGAGGGCGGTGTATGACCGCATGTTTGAGCTCAAGATTGCCACTCCCCAGACTGTGGTCAACTATGCCAACATGCTGGATGAAAACCAGTACTATGAAGAATCCTTCAAGGTCTACGAGCGCGGGCTCGACCTCTTCAAGTACCCCGTGGCATTCGAACTATGGAACCTCTACCTCACGAAATTCATGCAACGCTATAAAGGCACGAAACTGGAGCGTGCCCGGGACCTGTTTGAGCAAGCACTGCGCGACTGCCCCGCCAAATTCAGCAAGCCAATCTTCCTCATGTACGCCATCGACCTGGAGGAGGGGTACGGCCAGGTGAGAAACGCCATGTCGGTGCTGAGTCGGGCGTGCGACGCGGTCGATCCCACGGACCGCATGGACCTCTTTCAACTCTACATTGCCAAATCCGCCACCAACTTTGGCCTCACCTCGACGCGACCCATCTACGAACGCGCACTCGACGTCTTGCCGGACGCCGAAGCGGCCACCATGGCCCTCCGTTTCGCGGCCATGGAGACCCGTCTCTCCGAAATCGATCGCGCGCGGGCCATTTACGGCCACGGCGCACAATTCGTCGACCCCGTCACCAACGACGTGCGGGGTTACTGGACCGCCTGGCACGACTTTGAAGTCCGGCACGGCAACGAGGACACCTATGCCACCATGTTACAGGTGAAGCGCAGCGTCGCCAGTGTCTTTGACACCGATGCCCACTACGTCGCCCGCCGAGTCGCCATGGCCCAACGTCAACAGTCTGGCCAACACGATACTCCAATGGTCGATGTACCTGATGATAATCAGTCACGCACCAATGGTGGAGGGACGGGAGACGCCATGGCCAGTCTCGAGGGACGCACGGCATTGACTGGCTTCGTATCCGGTGGAATTCAGGGCGCGCGACTGCCAGAGACACAAGAGATGGAAACCACCACGACAACGAATAATAATAATCCCGACGAAATTGAGCTCGACGAGGACATTTAGCTATAGATTGAAAACATCTTCATCGCTAGACTTGTGTATCTACAAAAAAAAATGAAGAATGCATCATATCTTGCCCCTTATCTTCCAATCAAATATGGAGATTTGAGGGATTACGAGAGCAACTTGGTGACTTTTCCAATGGCAATGGTGATGCCCGAGTCACGGAGCGTGAACCGTCCCAACTGCGCGAAATCGCTAAACTTTTCCAGACAGACGGGTTGCGTGGTCTCGAGGCGCGCGATAATCTTCATCCCTTGCTTGGCGAATGCGGGCGCGGCCTTGGACTTGCGATTCGTCTTGTCGAGCTTGTGCAGGAGCGCGGTGAAGCTGACTTCCTCGATGGCGGTGTGGACGTGCATGACGCACGAGAAGCCCGCCGTGAGGAGGGACTGCAGTTCCAAAATCACGATCTGCGCCTCGAAGCTCGTCACCGTGTGGACGGGGCTCTTGAGCGACGTGATGACGAAGCCGTTGAGCACGTCTTCCTCCTCGACTCCCTTGACTCGCAGACGTACCTGTTCGCCGCACAGCGCGCCGTCCACCTCCTCTTCCGTCTCGTTGTAGATGGTCGTCACCTCCAACTGCTTCTCGCCCGGCATCATTAGCACTTTATTGCCCTTCTTAACGTGTCCCGACTCCAGTTTACCCTCCAGGATCGTGCCCAGGTCCTTCCATTTCGTCGAGATGGGCATCATCAGCGCCGCATTGATCTTTCGCTCAAAGGACTGCATGCCGTCCAGGTACTCGATCAGCGATGGGCCACTGTACCACGGACAGTCCTTTGGGTCCACGCGGTCCTTCAAGCCAGCTCCAGTGAATGCCGAGATGGGCATGAAGACGACGTCAGTCTTGGGGTTGTACCCGGCCTCGCGACGTAAGAAAGTGCCCAATTTTGACGTGCACTCGTCGTATCGCTCCTTTGACCAACCTACGGTCGGGTCGTCCATCTTATTGATGACCACAATGAGCTTATTTACACCTTGTGTCTTTGCCAAGATCGCGTGCTCTCGCGTCTGTCCGCCCTTTTCGAAACCAGCCTCATACTCGCCCGAGCGAGCAGAGATGACGAGCACTCCTACGTCCGCCTGTGAAGCTCCTCCAATCATGTTTGGCACAAATGATTTGTGGCCCGGAGCATCAAGAATAGAGTACGATCGCTTCTCCGTCTCAAAGTGTGCCCGTCCGACCTCGACCGTGATACCCTTTGTACGCTCCTGCTTGGTAGAGTCGAGGGCCCACGAAAAGACCCAGGACTCTCGACCCATCTCGGCGGCTTCGCGCCTGTACTTGTCAACCGTACGCTGGTCAACCATGCCCGTGAGGATGAGTAATTGACCTCCGAGCGTACTCTTTCCCGCGTCGACATGTCCGATAAAGACGATGGAGACGTGCTCCTTACCGTACACTTCTGCTAGCAGATCTTCATCGAGCGCCTCTTCCTGCTGCTTTGCTTCTAAAACCTGTGCTTTTATGATATTCTCCTGGCGCTTCTCCGCAGCCTTCTCAATCTTGCTCGCGCTCGGTGTTGCTTCGGGAGCAGCTTTAGTGGAGGGCGTCTCGCTCTTCGGGGTCTCTGCAGCGGTCGTCGCCGCGGATTCTGTTGTTTTTGCAGGGGTCTTCTTCTCGGCTGTTGGTAGGGCTACTGTCTTTGCTGCTGGCTTGGCAGCATCTGAGGTAGGGAGGGATACAGACTTGGCTTGCGTGGTGGAGGAGCCTATCGATACAGTCTTGGCTGGACCTGAGCCTCCCAAAGACAGTGTTTTGGGCGGTCCGGAGCCTAACGACAAGACCTTTGCAGGACCTTTTGCCGCAGGCAGTGATGGTATAGTGCTCTTCTTCTTCGCCGTCGGATCGTATACTTGTGTCTGAGGTTCGTGGTATTGTTGTTGTTGTTGTTGCTGATATCCATTATATCCACCCTGTTGGTATGAATTATAGTCTTGCTGTGCATATGGATTGTACTGGTTGCCATAACCTGCTTGCTGTTGTCCATAACCCTGCTGCCCACCATAACCTTGTCCATTGTAGCCCTGGTTGTAGCCATAACTTTGCGCATTCGGGTTGAAGGCTGGCGTGAAGCCTCCTTGTGAAGGTTGAAATGAGTGTGCTGAAGGCTGAAAGTTTCGCCCCGATACATTGAGGTTATTCGTCTGTCGAGACAGGTCATCCTCCTGTTCCCAGGAGTCTGCTGGCTGTTGACTCTGGCCGTTGCTCATACTGAGGTCTTGTATTATTCGGCGACCTGTCTGCAACTTCTAATAATCGCGTAGCGATGCTTGAATTTAGGTCGACGTACCTGTAGTCGCCATTTTTGGACTCAACGACAATCCAAGAAATGAATTCAAACTCGCGCCAGACTCAATTTTTGGGAGGAGCTCTGTGAGTAGCACTTGGATGGTTCTTCTGTGTGCGGAGCTCCTACTAATTTTGTGCTGTGGTTAGCGACGATAGATGCATAAGATGTCGTATTCGTCCTTACAACACTCAGGTTGTGCTGCATACTGGATTAACTTGCATTGCGACTGGACAGACGGAGTATCTGTCACAGACTCGTATCGATCCGACTCGACTCGACTCGACTCCTCTATCACAAACTAGAATAGACGAAAGACGCACGATAAATGTCTCGAGCAGTAGCCACGAAAGACGTCCTGGTAAAATTGATTGTGCCCGCAGGCGGAGCGTCGCCGAGCCCCCCAATCGGCCCAGCACTCGGCGCGAGGGGCGTGAAATCCATCGACTTTTGCAAAGAATTCAACGCCCGAACGAGCACGTACGCACCGGGCGTACCACTACCAGTGCTCATCACCATCCGCCCGAACCGCACCTTTGCCTTTGACATCAAGATGCCCAGCACCGCCTGGCTCCTCATGAAGGCCGCGGGGATTGAAAAGGGTACGGGAGAGCCGGGCAAGTCACTCGTCGGCAAGATCAGTCTCAAGCACGTCTACGAGGTCGCGCAAATCAAGGCGCGCGACGAAAAGCTCAAGGCACTCCCGCTCGAGAGTATTTGCAAGTCCGTCATCGGCACCGCCAAGACCATGGGCATCCAGGTCGTGCCTTAGTCTGTCCCCGCTCCCTTACGCCGATATCGCAAGCATCGTCAGCATCTGTCTCATCATCATCTTCATCAGCAGCTACAGCAGTTTCGTCATCACAGGCATAAAAGGCCCGGCGGTGCATGATCAGCAAATTCGAATTAGTGTTTGTTGCAACGAAGCATGGAATTAGATATGAAAATTGTGACTACTGCTTGAAAGGCTGTCAAATATCGCTCGCAATGCGAATGATGGAGGGCTCATCAAGCGGCACCGTGCGCTGCACTCGGAATCGTGCCGCCGATATGTCCTTGGGTAGCATCGGCATATTGGTTGGCATTGGCGTTGGCGTTTGAGAGTTGTGGCTCTCCCGTATACGCTGCGGAAGATGCTGGGACGGCATGTTGAGTGCCTGCCATGTTGGTGTTGGTGGTGCCGTACGCATGTCCTGCATTCGTGGAGGAGACGTCATTGACATATGCCTGTGTCGGTGATGCCAGAGTCTGGTCGAGGTTGGCACCGGCAGTCTGGTGCTCTGCATTCGAATGGCCGACCACTGGGGACGTTGGCTCAGAGTCCGAGTCGTCCGCAGCGACTTCATCGACGTTTGGAGAGCTGGCGGCAAACTTGCGGATGGCGGTCCACCATTCGAGCATGTCATCGTAGCTGGTAGCTTGAAATTGGAAATCGTGCTTTGAGCTCATGAGACCTTTGGTCTTGCCCGAAATCGTCCACTTTGCCTTGCCAGTGTTTGGAGCAGAGTGAGCGCCAATGGCGGAGGATTTGATGTCCAGTGACCACGTTGGTTCCGGGTCGGACTCGAAGGACTTTGACTTGAACTCGTGCAGGAATCCGGACGCCGTGAGGACGTAGTAGGCAGAGTTGTACTTCTTGATGACCGTGCCCTTCCTCAGCAGATCGCCTTCCAGCACAGGCTTGGTCAATTCGTGATCAGAGCCGGCAAACACGATCGATTTGGCAGTACGAGGAGCAGCATTTGGATCGGCCAAGGATCTGTCTCGACTCACGAAACCATTCCATTCCGCGGAGGGAGAGATGGCGCTCGAGCTTGTAGCCAACTGCTGGTAATTGTGCGTCAGCGTCTGAGACTGCGATGCGGCTTGTGAGCTCATCTGGCTAACCATATCCTGGATGGACCTGACAATCTTCGCTTCGAACTGTGCGCATTCGTTTTGGAGCGCAATCAAGGTGGAATGATGCGCATTCTCGTCCTGGACTTGGCCATCGAGGCGCGATAGGACTCCTCGGTGGGTAATGAATGGATCTTCGGTGGGCTTGAGTGATGAACCACCCTTGCTCTTGCTGATGTGACTGCCCAAAAGGTCAATCTGCTTCTGGGTCTCGGACTGATTCTTGGTGACAGTCTTGCCACCCTTGACGCCGTCCTTTTCGAGGCGCTTGATAAAGTCCTTGATTTCGGCAGACAAGTTTTTGGCAGACTTGACCAGCGTGTTGTCGACACTCTTTGCGTGTGTGGTGTAATCGTTTGAGAGCTTCGAGGCATTCTGCTGCAAGCCAGCAAAGATGTCCTGGATGCCAGACTGCTCAAAGACGCCGCGGTCCTTGAAAGGTAAGTCGATCGTCTTGGCGAGTTTGTTGTAGTCTTTTGCAGTGCCCTCGTGGGTCTTTTCCAAGTGCTTGCTGAAGATTGGTCAGTCACGAGCGCAATGAGCAAGATGCATGGGTGGCACTGACAAGTAGCTCTCGAGGTTCTCGACAAGATTTCGCCAAGCCTTGAAGCGCGCCTCCAGGGTGTTGGCAGGGTCGACCTTGTCATAGGTGTCGGGCACGGCGGTATTGTTGTTGTTTGTTGTTGCGCTCATACTGACCGAGATTCAAGCGATAACTGGTGTACTCTATATAGACACAAGTCAAACGTCTGCGACTGTACTCTTGAGGAGTGAAAACAAGTAATCGAGCCTGCGTAGATAAGTGTAAGGCCAGATGACGATTGTGCAAGGGCGAGGGAGAAAGCAGGACAAAGAGACAGAGTTGGGACGTCAGAGGAGTTGTTGCCAGGTGGAAAGCGGTGGAAAAAGGGAAGATCTCCCGAGTTGGGTCACCACCCGGCACCCGGGAAGAGGAAAGGAATTCCAGGTTTGGTTGCCAGGCCTCACCTTCCCTTCCTGGCCACCAGATTGATCAATCTAGCAAGCAAGCAAGCAATCAATCAATCTCATCAATCTCAGCAAGTCGCGCGTTTGCTTTCTTTCTGGAGCTCCCCCCTCTCCCTCACTACCTGCTTTCTGTGGAGCTCCGTGCGTCGTAGCGGCGATATCGGATGCCTCTTACGAACTAACCACGAGCGATATCGCTCCTGCATCGTATACACATCTCCGCTCCCTGACGTACCTTTGTGCTGCCCATGTGTGCATGCAGGTGGAGATTGCTAATGAACTCCCCTCCCCCGCGCTCGCTTCCTTGCATTGAGGAGGAATTCGAGACGCCCATCTCGAAAGTACAAGCTTCGTCTTGTTCACGCCAGCGTCATAGACAGTCTGTAGTCTACTGCTAGCGAGGTGTTGACTAGCATAGTACCTCAGCTACAATCACGAATCAAATTGCGTAAAAAGGATTCACAAGACAGAGTGAGCCGATTGGGCATTCGAAGAAGGCAGACGCAGCCAACAATGACTCCCGACATCAAGACCATATCAAAGGCCAGTCCAATCGAGCCGGCCACCATCATCTCCGCCCTTCGTAATGGCACACTGCCTACTATGCTCCTCTATGATGAAAGGGGTCTTCAATTGTTTGAAAAGATCACCTACAATCCACACTACTACCTCACCGGGAGCGAGATTGAAATCCTGAAGAAGCATAGTGTCGAGATTGCACTACAGATCCAAGACAGCACCATCATCGAGCTTGGGTCCGGTGCCTTACGCAAGACTAGTCTCATCTTGCAGGCCGTCGATGCCCTTGGGATCGATACTGATTACTATGCCCTCGACCTCGACCGTAAAGAACTCGAACGCTGCCTGGGTGACCTGCACAAGTCTTTCGAGTTTAAACATGTACGACTACACGGTCTGCATGCCGACTACAATGATATTCATGACTTTATCCGAGAGAGCACCCGCAGAGTGAGTATCCTGTGGATGGGTTCGTCAGTCGGCAATTTTGACAGACACGAAGCGTCAGACTTTCTCTTGTCCTTGAAGAAGGCCATGAAACCCGGCGATTCGATCGTCGTCGGAGTGGATCATCGAAATGCCCAATCACTTGTGCAGTGTGCTTACAACGATCCCGAAGGCGATTCCGAAGCATTCGAGCTCAATGCACTCACGCATGCCAACAGAATCCTTGCACGTGAGGCCTTCAAGAGCGATGAATGGTCGTATGAAGGATTTTACGACGAAATCAACGGTCGACATGAGGCCACTTTTTGTGCTCAGAGCGATGTCGTGATAGCAGATGACCTCACAATACACAAGGGAACCAAGATTCGGATCGAGCGCAGCCACAAGTACTCGAAGCATGAAGTTCTCGAGCTCTTTGACCGAGCGCAGCTCAATCTGCACGAGTATTGGTCTGATGACAGGGATTTGTACTCTTTGTACTTGACCACGGTTCCTATCGCATACTTTTCCAGTAATCCGAAGAATATCGCGCCAATCCCCACCCTGGAAGAGTGGGACGAGTTGTGGAAACTGTGGGATACTATCACCATGAAAATGGTGCCCGAAGACATGCTGGACTCGAAGCCGATCGATCTGCGTAATCCTTGCATCTTCTACGTCGGCCACATTCCCACATTCCTCGACATTCACCTTTCTCGTGTTGGAAATGGCCGATACTTGAATCCTGCATATACACAAATATTTGAGCGTGGCATCGATCCCGACGTTGATGATCCGAGTCAGTGTCATGCCCATTCAAAGTTGCCGGATGAATGGCCAGATCTTTCTGAGATGCTGCAATTTAGAGACCGGGTGCGAGAACGGCTGAGGGATGTCTATGCGTCAGGCAGCATCGCCGATAGGAAAGTTGCTCGAGCTGTTTTTACTGTGTTTGAACACGAAGCGATGCACATCGAGACATTCTTATACATGCATTTGCAGGCTGATTGGACACTCAGCCCTCCCATGATGTTTCCGCCTCGATCGAATGAGAGGCCCGCAGAAGTACGTCCAGCACATTGGATTGAGGTATCCTCGGCAACCATAGACATTGGTATGGACGATCTAGAGGGTTCTTCTGACGGAGAATATTTTGGTTGGGACAATGAGAAACCACGTCGACAAGTCGAGCTCTCGTCCTATGCCATCCAGTCGAGGCCAGTAACTAATGGAGAGTATGCCAAATTCCTCAATTCAACCACAGAAGAGGGCAAAAGATGGCGACACCCCAAGAGCTGGACCCCTGATATGCGAGTCAAGACGCCCTTCGGCCCTGTGCCATTGGCAGCCGCGGTAAATTGGCCGGTTGCTGCATCTTACGACGAACTGGAGAAATACGCCGCGTGGTCCGGGGCGAGACTACCAACCTGTGACGAATTGAGGCACTTTATTGACTCCAACTGCAGCACTGAAGAAGCTCGTGCCACGCCGTTCAACGATGTGCATGGCAAAAAAGTAAATTTCAGCCAGTGGTTCCCGGGTGACGTGGAGGACAGGGTCAAAGCGCAGGTCTACTGCGGTGTGTGGGAGTGGACGTCGACGACATTTGCAAAGACCCCTGGATTCGTCACCTCCCAGATATACCCCGGCTACAGCGAGGATTTCTTTGATGGAAAACACAACATTGTCCTTGGCGGCAGTTGGGCCACCATCTCGAGGATCGCGGCGAGGAGGTCATTCGTGAATTGGTACCAGCGCAACTACGAGTACGCCTGGACCGGGTGCCGATTGGCCAAGGATGTGTAGAGTGCAGGAGAGAATAGTTTTCCAAAAAAGCGCATGCGCAGCTCGTCCAGCCAATGCAGCGATATGAGAGCAGAAAAAGTATGTATATGAAAGTCACCAGACAAGAGTCAGCACACAGCGGTGTTGTGTGTGACGTCCGGTGTTTTCTTGCCATTGCGCAATACACGCACCAGCTTGCGCGAGTCGCTGGCATGTGATTCTTCTTTCCTCGGATAAGCCGCGCTTCGTCCCGACGCTTTCCCCACACTTCTGCAGCCCACCGCACCCGGTCACAGACAGACGACCTCGAAATGCTATTTCACCATGCGTTTCAATCTTTCTGACTATTTCGTTGCCATCGCAGCATTTCACAGTGACAAGTGACGCATAACCTAGTATGTCAGCGACAGCAGTTACGCTTAAAAAGCTCGGTCAAGGATTGGCAACCATTACCCTCGACGATGGGAAAGTCAACATCATGACGAAAAAAGTGTGGGACGATCTGCTGGCGACGCTGCACGAGGCGGAGCAGGATCCGGACATTCGCGGCGTGGTGTATCGCTCGGGCCTGAAGAAGCCCGTCTTCACTGCTGGCAACGACATTACGGAACTCTATGCGCCCAACACGAATGCGGAGCGGTACTGTCAGTTTTGGCTGGCACAAAACAAGTTTCTGTCTGACTTGGCGGCCTCGCCGCTCCTGACGATGGCGGCCATCAAGGGCGCGTGTCCCGCTGGTGGGTGTGCGCTGGCTCTCTGCTGCGACTTTAGGTTCGTCACCAAGGACGTCACCTCGGGACTCAATGAGGCGCGTATCGGCATCAGCGTGCCCCCGTTTTGGCAAAAGATGATGGCGCACGTGAGTTCGCCTATCGTCGCTGAGCGGCTGTGTTCCTTGGGGTACATGTTGCCGGCCAAGGAGATGAAGAAGTTGGGGTTGGCGGACGAGGTGCATGAGACGGAGAAGGAGAATGAGGAGGCTGCGTTGAAGCATGTCGCGACACTACTCAAGGAGGTACCCGATGCCGGGCGACAAATCTCCAAGGCCGTCTCCCGAAGCGCGCTGACTGATCTGTGGGGCGATGAAGCGCGGATACGTGAGGAGGCGGATGAAAAGTGGCCGTTCTTGTGCTCCGAGCCAGTCATCAAGGGACTCGGTGCCACCCTCGCCAGACTGCAGAAGAAGCCTGCAAAGATCTGAGGTAGTCAAAGATATTCACATCCCAGATCTTTGACCTGACACCACTATCTTTGTTCTCGATTCTGTGTGTCGCCGCAAACCCATGACTGTTCAAATGGCTTAGTTAGGCACCGCGGCATTCTTTCCAAACCTTGAGCTCTTCCCGATAAAGTGTATTGACGCAAGGATCGCGACTCGATCCACAACACTCGCCCGGCTCCGGCCTCTTTGGTCTCTCTTCCATGCGCGCCGCCTCGACGAGCTGTGTGATGCGTATTGGCGCGCTCACGGCGAAGAGCTTGACGAATGTGGGTGATCGTAGCTTGATGTCAGTTATAGACAATTCCACTTCTTCAGAGTCAATTGATGTGCTCGTCATTACAAACAATGTCAAATTGTGGCGTAGACTATTGCTTGCGAATTTGCACTGAGATTCCCTTTGTGTTTCTTTATTCTGTCATCATTCGCGTGCTAACATATACATACTTAATTTTCATGCCAAGAAGATAGACGGCGTGCGGGCATGGCGGCATGCAGTAAGCCAAGATTCATTTATCACGGGTGGCGTTACAATGACAATTTTTGGGACAATTATTCGATTCTTGCGACCGGCGTATCGTAGCCATCCATGTTTGCAAGGCTAGTGCATATTGATGAATATACAGGGTCGTAGCAAGAGTTCATAGGGTTGAGAGCAAACAAATATCGAATTCTGGCGAGGTAGATCGAAGCCGGCATGTCTGCGCGTGTAAAGACGAAAAAGACGAAAGAGGAAAAGGTTGCTGTGCGACAAGTAAACACGGCAACACTCAAGGCACTGCAAGAACGTATAGACACCTTCGAACCGTCTAGCGACGTTGCGTCATTCGCCGATTTCCCTCTCTCTACCAATACTGTTCAAGGACTAAAGGCGTCTCATTTTACGAAACTGACGGACATTCAGAAGCGCGCGATACCATTCATTTTGAAGGGCAGAGATGTGCTTGGTGCTGCCAGGACGGGAAGTGGAAAGACGCTTGCATTTCTGGTACCGATGCTCGAACTCTTGTATCGTAACAATTGGACACAATTTGATGGCCTGGGCGCATTGATTGTGTCACCCACCAGGGAATTGGCACTACAGATATTTGAGGTGCTGCGAAAGATTGGACGCACGCATGGATTCTCCGCTGGTCTGGTTATTGGTGGCAAGGACTTGAGAGAAGAATCCGAGAGGATGCAGAAGATGAATATCTTGGTGTGCACGCCCGGACGAATACTGCAGCACATGGACCAAACTGCAGGGTTCCAGGCGGACAATCTGCAGATGCTGGTGCTCGATGAGGCGGATCGCATCTTGGACATGGGCTTCAAAAAGACGCTCGATGCGATCGTAGACAATCTGCCTCCTTCGCGGCAAACTGTGTTGTTTAGTGCAACTCAGACAAAATCAGTCAAAGACTTGGCTCGACTCAGTCTCAAAAATCCCGAATATGTCGCCGTGCACGAATCAGCCGACAGTGCCACACCTTCCTCCTTACAACAAAACTATGTCCTGACGGCATTGCCTGAAAAGCTAGACACCCTGTTTGCATTCATGAAGACTCATCTGAAATGCAAAGCGATCGTATTCATGTCTACGGGAAAGCAAGTCCGCTTCGCATACGAAACGTTCCGCCACTTACATCCCGGAGTTTCCCTGATACATCTTCATGGCAAGCAGAAGCAAACGGCTCGCGCTGATATCACCGCCAGATTTGCGGCCTCAAAGCACTCTTTTCTTTTCTGCACCGATATTGTGGCGCGTGGACTCGATTTCCCAGCTGTCGATTGGGTCATACAACTCGACGCGCCCGAGGATGCAGACACATATATTCATCGTGTCGGACGTACCGCGAGGTACGAAAAAGGTGGAAAGGCGCTGCTCATGCTGCTTCCGTCCGAGGAAGGAGCGTTCTTAGCACGACTCAAGTCGAAAAAAGTCGTCGTCGAGCGTCTCAACATCAAGCAAAGCAAGAAACAGAGCATCGTGCCACAATTACAGCATATGTGCTTCAAGGATCCTGAAATCAAGTATCTTGGACAAAAGGCGTTTGTCAGTTATGTCCGCAGCGTCAATCTGCACAAGGACAAGGACGTCTTCAAGGCCGAAGCACTGCCTGTCGAGGAATTTGCCGCCAGCTTGGGTCTCCCGGGCGCACCTCGCATCAAGTTCTTATTCGCCAAAGATGTCAAGGCAAAGAAGAATGCGACGCTGAAGCCTGAATCGGACGAGAGCGGACAAGAGTCTGACGCATCAGATGGCACGGCTCGACCAGCAGACTCCGAGGCCACAAAGCTACCAGAAAAGCAGGCCGTGCGGACAAAGTACGATCGCATGTTTGAGCGACGCAATCAAGACATCCTCTCGGACCACTACACCAAACTCATCGAGCACGAACAAGTACCCCAACAACCGACCGACGAAACCGCAGACGCCGACGAGGACGACAATTTCATGAAACTCAAGCGTGCAGACCACACCCTCGTGACGGGCACGGGCAGCAACGGTGTCGCAGAGCACGACGACGACGATGACATGTTCAAACCCGACTCGAAGCGCAAACAAAAAGAAGCGCTGAGTAAAAAGGCAATGCTCAAGTACAAGTCCAAAGGCTCCAAACTCGTCTTTGACGAATCCGGCGCCGCGCACCCCTTGTACGAAATGGAAAGCGAGCAATCCTTCCGCGACTCTGCCGCCGCTGGACACTCTACAACAGAACAAATCGCGCAATTCTTGCAGGCCCAGCGAGATGCTCTTGAGACAGTCGATCGCGACGATAAAGAGCAAGCCAGGGACAAGAAGCGCGAAAAGAGGCGCGTCAAGCTTGAAAAAGCAAGAGCTGCCGCCGAAGATGATGATGACGACCCTGACAAAGGCGTACAACTCGCTCCCTATAGTGGTGACGGAGCAGAAGAAGAAGAAAGTGACGATCAGTACTCGGATCAGGAAGAGCAGGACCACGACGACGACGACGAACAAGAGGTGCAGGAAAATGGTAAACGGAAGAAATGGTTCCAGGAGAATGACGATCGCGCGGAAGAGGAAGAGTCCCGCAAACGGACCAAGCTGGGCGACTTTGTCGAGGTCGAACGGGAACCCGAGACACTCGACGACCAGGAAGCACTCGCACTCAGACTTCTCGGCAAGCGGTGAATGTGTATCGTGTCGCCGCCATCATCATCGTCATTATTACTACTTGGTCGGAAATTATGCTTTTTTTTTCAAATCTCTCTTCAAATGGCGGTCGACGTCAATCGAGCTCGCGGACAATTTCAAGGACTAGCGTAGCAGGAGCGAGCATTTAAATCCCGCACATGAAACAAAACATGACTTTCCCCTAGTACCATCCATGATTACCGCACCATTCATACTTGAAGCACTCTGCATTGGCCTTGCGTTCCACGTCCTTGGCCTGGATCCTGATCGGGTGACCTTGTCCATTGAAGACCCAATCGTCCAGAGAAATCACATCGTCGTCCTGGAAGATCAGGTAGGCGTACTTGAGTGCGCCCGACAAAAAGAAACTGTCCATCAAGCTCAGACCGCCATCGACGATGGCTTTTTCCTCGCGCAGCGTGTTTGTAGTCACGTCGCGCACGGGGGCATTGCCAGGCGGCGTCGCACTCAACGTCGTAATGGCCTGGATTGCCTCCCATGCCCAGGTCCGGTACTGTTCATTCTTCGTTATGCGGTAGCCGTAAAAGAGAGACTCCAGGTAGTCCGGTCGAAGGTAGTAGAACTCGGCTCCATCGGGCGCCCAGTACGCGTGGCTTTCAAAGAAGCGTGCCTGTGCATCCGTTGGCTCTACCGTTGGCACCGGATCGACATTGTCCAGCCAGATCCACTTTTCTGGTGCGATCCCCTTTGCTGAGTGGTTGGCAACGAAACGACATCCAGCAATCAAATCCTGTCCTAGTTTCGCGATGACTGGGTCCTTGAGATAGACAGACGCTTGTAGTAGACTGCCGCCAGAGGAACAAGCCAGATATTCTGTATTGTATGTCGGCTGTTTCCCTGCATATGACGATACATACGTGGCATTAGGGAATCCAGCAGGATGACTAACAAGATGATCGTGCGTGGCCTTAGCCACAAGCTTGTATTGTGCAAGAAAGTCCGGGTAGGATTCTGGGTTATACAGATAGAGTTTCAGGAGGTATTCGTAGTCTATTCATGATTAGTGTGAACCACATTCACATTGATTGTTCCCTACAGTCTTTGACACCGCCGATCCACCCGCCGACCTCGCCATTCATTTCCCCTGTATTGATGTTGAAACTGTTTCCCACAAGTCCGGCAAATGACATGGAGATACCAGTCTCAGGTGTGGGAGTGAAGAGTTGCCTTGCTGCTCGTACCGATCTGTCGACATAGGATGATTGTGCCGTAAGATTTGACAGACGAGCATATTCGAG
This sequence comes from Taphrina communis, assembly GCA_005281525.1. NCBI lineage: Eukaryota > Fungi > Ascomycota > Taphrinomycetes > Taphrinales > Taphrinaceae > Taphrina > Taphrina communis. The sequence goes on along the minus strand of RHGI01000001.1, from coordinate 626,542 downwards.
TTGCGACCCACCAATGCTTGCAGCACTATTGTCATCCCCGACTTCTGGTCCGCGATAAATTGCCGGTGGAGTGGCACTCAGGTTCAAGGCCTTGCCAGGAAAGCCTGAAAGTGTCTTCCAGGCGGGGTCAAGGGTATCTGCGAGCGCTTTGGCTTGAATGAGAAGTTGTTGTGCCTTGGTCTCAGAGCTTGGTATGCTGCCACCATAACCATTGAGGAGAAGGTCGTGGACGGACAAGAGTCCTCCAATATATCGTATAGTGGTCTCGAAAGTACTGACTATGCCTTCGTTCTCCTCTCCTGGCCCGATCTTGGAAAAGTCGACCTTGACAGCTCTGTTGATTTGGTCATTCGCTATTTCAGTCAAGTTCATAATCAGAGCAGTTCCAATTGCATCGATATTGGTCGCTCCCCATCCACCTCTGTCGTTCTTGCCCAAGCACCCAAGCGGGTCCAGGGAGTCCTTGCCCGTAGCACATTTCGTGTAGCCAGTCCAAGCGTGCTGAAAAGCTTGCTTGACAGATATGGCTCTTTGAGTATTCTCCGGACTTACAGCTTGACAACCATGACAGAGTGCCAATATAGCGAGAGCCCGGTAGCGCATACTGCTCTGCATTGCGTACGGGATATGTCCTAGTATGGCACTGAACGGTGCTTTTAACAAGAAGCGAAATACTCGTCTCCTGGATCTGTGGGGGGCTCTCAGATCGATGCGAGCAATCTATGTGAAACAAGCTCCCAGTAGTCCGCATCTAATTCTGGACAAGCCAGACCATCCGACAGAGAGTCCGCAGTAAACGTCGTTGAGCACATGGAACTGAATGATCACTCGCTCGATACAGACGCTGCATCTGGCTGAGCTTTCGCCGAACCTGATCTGAGCCATAGATACCAGGGAAGTAGCTTGCATCGTAACCCGCAGCTCGAGACATGTATAGAGCTCGGAGATGTCGCCCGAGAAAGAGAGGATCTTTGAGTCATATCTAGTAAGCTTCTTCGTCCCCGCCAATATCGTCAAAATCGTTCTCTCCACCACTGAAGTAGTTGTCCTCGTAGTCGTTACCATCATCACTGAAGGCATCGTCGGGATCCTCCTCAGCTTCGCCGTCCTCGTCTGACCCCTTCTCACCGGGCTCTCCAGGTGCGTCTCCGATGACACTCGAGGTTTCTACTGCATCCATATCTGCCTCGGCGTTCATGTCTAGGAATTTACTCAAATCAAAAGTCTGTTGTTTTCGCTTCTTTCGACCAACAACGTCTCCACGGAGCACGGGTAACAGTTCTTCGGGAAAATACCGCTCATCGGTGCGAAGGTCTACCAGGCTTTGAGCAATCTTCTGCTTCGGCCTCCACCTATCACTGTATCTCTCGATGCCATCGCCAGTCGTGCCCGTCGCCTTCTCTCGTATCTGGACATAGAATGGTGTTTCGTTGATAATACTTGTTTGCACTTCCTTGAAGAATCTGACCTGCAGCTTTTCGTCTTGTGTCGGATGCTTGGCTTCAGGAATCACAAATTCCGGGTAGAGCTTCTGTGGAGTGTCTTGAATGCTCTCTTGCAATTCTGCAAGTTGTGGTGCAAAGGACATGTTGTTGGCCATTGGGCCACCCATACGTGGTCCTCCGCCGCGGCCTCTGCCCCTGCCGCGAGAGGCCATCTCGCTAGTGAGATCGCGAGCCCGAGACTCAAGGTACCGCGGTCGCACAATGACCAGCAACGATCGTTTCTTCTAAAAGGAAGCTGACATTGGTCAGAGGAATCGAACAATAGCTATAGAGGGCATGCCTACCTACCGTAGCCATGGGCTGTTCAGGATTGCAACAATAATTTGAAGCCAAATTTAATTCGCCGGCACTTTGTGGCCTCTTTGGAACAAAGTGTGGCTTGTGCTGTTTGAGGAAGATCTGCTGGTGCTGCAGGTGCTAGGTAAATTCCAGCTGTGATCCTCTAGCTACACCACAACTATCTGCAGCTGTAGCTACAGATTGTTTGCGTGCTACGTGGTAATTCGGTGCCTGCAGTGAAGTGCTTACTCGTGTTGACGAGGGCTGGTGGGACAGAAGACTGGCTAGCGTTCACTGAGAAGTATATGGTCGCCAATTTATAGTATTGCATATTGCTCATACTGTCTATCGAACGGATCCTGCAGATTCAATCTCGTCTAGTTACATCACAAACATCAGATCGAGCAGTATAGCTCTGCTCTTTGAGTTGACTATAATCGACTACATACCACATAAACTCTTCTTGTAGCTTTATCAGTCACATGAGCGATCTACTTGAACGCTTCCAAGACCCGCGCGTTCTCAATAGTGATGCCAAGACGAAATCCTTGGTCTTGCTAGGCACGATCGATGGGGAAAGTGCTATATTGATTGCGGAGAAAAGCGCTTTCGATCGCGAAGCTCTAGAGATGATCATCCGACCTAAAGAGTCACGGTTGGACGTTTCAAATAACATCTATGTAAGTCTCTGTATGCATGGAGAAGACTGTTGCTGAGTTGTCAGCACAAGATTTTCGTGACACTGGCGAGCGACGTCCGGGCAAGCCCATCCGCGAAATATAGCTTGATATACCCAGCCACGGCAACACATATCAAAAAGTACTCGGCACAACGCCGACGTATGATAAAAGAGACTCCTGAACTGTATGAGACAGTCGTTCTACCATACATTGCCAGCATGACTGGAGACAGAATTCAGTGGGTATATAACATCCTAGATCACAAATCCGAGAGTGACAGAATCCTTTTCGAGGATACAGATCAACAGAATGGCTTCATATTACTTCCAGATCTGTAAGTAGTGATATGCCCAAGGAATACTCCTGTGTCGAGACTGATGTGTCCCAGAAAGTGGGATGGCACGACCATCGCCGCACTGTACATACTGTGTCTTGTACAAAGGCGAGACTTGCGTTCCATACGAGATCTGAAGGGCGAGCATATATCGTTCTTGAGAGAGGTTCGAGATCGTACTCTGACTGTAATGAGTGAGAAATTCAAGATTGCGAAGGACCAATTGCGGCTGTATATCCATTGTAAATGCCAAACATCCGTATTGGCCATCATCATGCTGACCGCTAGACCAACCAAGCTACTATCATCTCCACATACACGTTCAGACGTGTGATTTGGAAGCAGGCGAAGGCCTTGCCGCGGGAAAAGCGATTCTTCTGGATGAAATCATTGAGTCACTAGAACACGACCCTGACCACTTCCAAACAAGAACTCTCCATTATACATTGGGAGAGGAAAGTGACTTGTACCATCTTATGCAGAAACCTTAAACATTTTCTTATGCACAAGATAGAACTGAGGCAGCCGAAAATTGTGCCAGAGCATAAGATCTCACAATTCAGCGTGTATATAGTGTACGCTCAACTGTTGTGCATGCTTTCGTCATTAGCCTGGGTCGACAGATTGGCCTTTTTCCTGGCAAGATATCGTTCTCTCGCTGATTGAACATCTCCCTCCGTTTTTGTCCTCTTGGCTTGTGCTTTGAAAGATTCTTCTTTGATTTTGGCTTCTTCTGCTGCACGTTTCTTCGAGTCCCGGAGCTGCTCGTCGATGACTCTTTGTTGACGAGCGATCTGTGCTTGTCTATCCTCTTTGTCCTGTTGATGGTTGACAGGCCGAGGTTTCCTAGCAAGCTCACTCGTCTTCAAATGTGAGTCAGAGCGTACTGCACGGTTGAGTCCCGCATCTAGCAACTGCCGATGATCCACAATCTGGTTATCGTCGTTAACAGCAATCTTGTGCCCAAGTTTTTCCTCTGCCATTTTTATCATTTGCTGATCAGCCAAACGCTTTTCATCATCCTCGATTAGCTTGTGCTTGCCATTCGCGTTGGCCGGATTTCTGGTAGCGGCGACGGCGAGATCGTGTCGCTCTTGATCTTTCGCGAGCAGATTCTGGTTGAATTGAACCAATCCTCCGGCCTTCTGACGTAAAAGCTTTTCCTTCTCTTCTTCTTCACGCTCGATTCTGCGCAGTTCCGCTTGCTGTGCTTTATAGGCGCTGGTAACAAACTTCTCCTTGTCCGCAAATTCATCACCTTCAGCTTCTCGTTCCCTTTGTAATTTGACATCTTCAGCCCGCAAGCGGTCTCTCTTGCGAATGTCGGCCATCTCGAACAAATTCTGCATATATTTAGGTTGTCTTGTCCTCTTGTCTGCCTCCCTCTTCGCTTGTAGTTCACGGTCACCTGATTTCATGGAATCGTAGACTCCGTCATAGTCATATGCGGCATCCGATTCATCTATCTCAGCTTTCCTCAAGGATGATTGTGATTGCGCAATCTTCCTGTGCGTTTTGCTATTGCTGTTTGCAGAGTCATCGTCCGAGTCAGAGCCAGTGTCAAAAGCTGTCAATTTTGCTCTTGCGGCTATTGGCTGAGTGGTCTTCTTTCTTATGTTCAAACCGTTGGCCAGCATTTGTGATTGATGGCGGTCTACTAACAGCAACCAAGTACTGCTATTGTGATGGTGCCGACCTTGCAGCTCTGTACGGTATCGAGAACAACACTGCCCGGCTGATTTAGTACTGATCAGCTTGAGTCAGCAAAGCCGTCTATGTATATACGTATACATGTCGCCGATGAGGATGTATCACTGCAACGAACGCCAAAGTGAAGCGACAGCAAGGGCATTAGGATAAGAGTGCAAGTGTATAACAACATAGAACACGATAGCTACAACCAAAGCTCAAGAAGAGGCTTCATGAGCTGCAGTTGAATTCGAATATGTACGTACGGTGCATAAATATACGGTAACGCCGGCACCCGCAAGCACCGGAGATCGGGGCGGCGACGCCCGCATGATCGACTGGCCCGAATGAGCAGGTGTTACCGCGCACCGCCCCCCGGAAATCGAGATTATCCGCAACTCAACAAGGATCGAGGTCCGTCATTGAACTGTCAAGCTGTACTGTGGTCTGTTGTTGTGAACCTTGATATTCTTCGGTTCCATACCTCTCATAGATCTTTTCGCCTCGACCTCAGCCTACATACACCGAAGACACATCATGTCACAGCAGGGAGCTACTTCAGATGTGCGTGCTTTGTCCGGCAATTTGAGTAGCATGGCCATATCCAACAATGCAATCAACTCAGCTCCGACTCATGCTGCTACATCGAAGCGACCTGAATTACCTGTTGCATTCAAGGTACGATAGATCTTACAAACACAGGCGCCGGTGTTCTAACAGGAACAGAAGTTCTCGCTCGAGGGCAAGGTAGCAGTTATTACGGGAGGTGCTCGTGGTCTGGGTTTTTCAATGGCACAGTCCCTAGTCGCCGCTGGACTTGCTGGCATTGCGATACTCGATGTCCTGCAAGACGCTGGAGATGAAGCGGCAGCAAGTCTCAACGCTGAATTCGGTGTTGCCAGTTCATTTTACAAAATCGATGTTCGTGACGAGCAGGCGGTCAGTGAAACCATAGCAGGAGTCGTTAGGGACTTCGGCAGAGTGGATATTCTTATATGTTCGGCTGGTATCTGTGATAATATCAAAGCTGAAGCGTATCAAGCTGAGCGCTTCAGACGAGTGATGGATATCAATGTGACAGGATCGTTTTTGTGTGCACAGGCTTGTGCGCGGGAGATGATAGAAAAGAATCAAGGTGGCTCGATCATCTTCATTGCATCAATGTCGGGGCACATCGTCAACTACCCGCAACCACAATGTGCATACAATGCCTCCAAAGCAGCCGTTCTCATGCTTGGCAAATCACTAGCAGCTGAGTGGTCGCCCTACGGCATTCGGGTCAACACGATATCACCTGGTTATATGGCGACCAAGCTTACAGACACCGAAGCTTTCCGTGAACTGAAAAAGACTTGGGCGGAAAGGACACCCTTAGGCAGGCTTGGCCAGGACTACGAGCTCAATGGAATTGCGCAATTCCTGGCGTCAGATGCAAGCTCGTTCTCCACAGGTGCGGACTACCTGATAGACGGAGGGTATACCATCATGTGAGTTAGACCAGGAACTGCTGGTACGGAAAAATAGCGAGCAGGCATTCATCGGACATCAATATACTTAAAAATTGCACGAGATATGAATGTGGCTAAGTTTTTGGGGTCGCAAAAAGGTCCAAGAGCGTGCTTTGGAGGACTCTGGCTGCTCTGTGAAATTACTCAAGTAGAGGACATAGACTTACAGTGTTTGTGCATAGAATGTGCTTGAAATGTCAATCGTGCAACTCCAGGTGGTTTGGCTGCATGTTGTATAAACCTCAAATTGAGCATCGGAGGGAACAAGCAGAACTCGGAAAAGCCGAACACATGTCAATAATAAAGTCTCAACTCGTTCTTCAAGATCACTTGAGAAGACGACCGAGCTTGTGCAATGCTCTGGATCTATTGTCATGAGAACAGAAGAATGACATAACGCCTCAAAAGGCTCAATGTTCCACACGATCGATTCCGACTAGGTCATGTCTAGTTGATGTCGGGGTCGCTCAACTCACTGACGAAGGCCTTACATGCGACATTCTCGTCAAGTAAAAAGGAAGTAGACAATGAATTGCTGGAATTGGTTGAGTCATACAAAGAAAGGCACACCCCACCCAGCGACACAGATAAGACCAGGTTGCAGGATGAGTTACTGCAAATACACCGTCAGTACGTCAACAAGGAAAATAGTGCTGCTTTCCTACACATTTTGACATTACTGAAGCACGATTTCATCATTGAGCCGGACTGGTGCGCATGTTGGTGGTCTTTGTTGCTATCACCTATACTCAATCATACGGAACTTCTGAAATCTACACTCAAAGATTCATTGGCCATTTGCTTAGACACTCTTGTCTTCAAGGACGATGATCCAGAGTTCAAAACGCGCTACGCTGCCGCTGAACGTCTCAAGAGCTGTATTTTCGAATCGTATTTCGAAGCTGCGGCTAATGAGCGTCAAAAAGTCACTGAGAACCTTCAGAGTCTGCTCGTGGCATTTGCACGACAACGCACGCAAGAATTCTTTGCATTCATCGACTCGTTCTTGCAAGATCCAAAGTACAGGCTGCAATCCTTGACCCTGCTTTCGACTTTCGTACGACTTCAAACCCAGTATATCTACAAGATTGCAGAAACCCCTCTACTGCATTCGCTCCTGTTGTGTCTAGAAAATGATGCTTCGACCACAGTTGTGTCGCTCGCATTGACGGTCTTGATCATGGTGTTTCCCCATATTCCGGATCGTCTTGGTCAAATGCTGCCACGCTTGTTTCACATCCTGGGACGCATTCTCTGCTGGGATCGACTAAGTGCCGTGCAACGACGTACTGCGGCTCTGGTTGATGTCGAGCGACCTGGAGAGAACATTGTCACAAGTCTCCACTCTTCAGCAGTCCGGGAACCTCGCGAAGATGGCGCATGGCGAATGCTAGATGCCTCGTTCGACATTGCACACTCTACCCCACCGAAATGTGCGCAGTACTTTACATTCTTGTATGGTATGTATCCGGTTAATCTCTTGGAATACGTGCGTGCTGCTTCTGAGTATGGCACTCGCGCCTCACCGCCAGCGGAAGACGAAACATTTGACGATGATACAATACAAGCCAGAGCCGAGCCCTTCGTGCGACGACATCTGGTTCATCCGAATTTCACAAAATTGAATGCTGAAACCGAGAGAAGTGATACGAGTCGATGGATGAGGTTAGAGCCATCCGATGTGGTCACAATGTGTATCTCATTGGACACAATCAATGTCGAGCCTCGGTCTTCGGCAGCTTCCATCAAAAAGGCAGATGAAGATGTGGATACACTGACCCTCGATGACCAGGCTGTGCATGATACATTGAGAGATTCTGCTGCACAATTAGACAAAGAAAAGTTGTTGTCTATCGAGGAGGAGACTAGTTTTATAGGTCACGACCGATCACTCGAGGGCTCGCTTGTGGAACAAATGGACGTAGGAACCTCATCCAGATTGGCAAGTCCAGCTTTTCTTCCCAAACTAATCATGGGAGATCAAAACAAGTACAGGCCCATATCTCGCGGTAGTTCTACCAGCAGAAGAAGTTACATGAGTCCAGCCGAAATCTTGAGACATCACGAGGATCTGATTGACAATGGACTAGACTCGCTAAAACTGTCTCAGACTCCATCTAGCACGCAAAAGGGTGATGCGGAGAGCATCTCAACTCCTTCCTATTACCAGAGGGAGTTGTTGCTCCTGCGCAACGAACTCAACTTTGAAAGACATCTGAAGCAACAGCATCTTCAGCACATTGGTCGGCTGCAGAGAGATGTTATCTCAGATGCGGCGCTGGAGTCGGAACGACAAAATCTGTACAGTACGACAAGAGCACTGAAGGCACAGGTCAAGAACCTGCAAGGCGTGCTCCAGAGACTTAGGAGTGAAACTGCAACAGCTAAGGCGAATCGAGCCACTTACGAGGCCGGCCTCAATGACAGAATTAAGAGGCTTCGAGAAGAAAAAAGCAGCCTACAGCAGAATGAGACAGCATTGTACAAAGCGCTCGAACTCGCGAAGAACGATGTAGAGAACATGCAAGTATCCCTAGGTATTGCCGAAGGAATGACATTCAATCTACAACAACAACTTCAGGTCCTCGGACCTGAAATCCAAGAGACTAAAGATCTTCAAAAGAATTTTGCATTGCTCAGGGCACGCATAAAGGAAGCTGAGGTGCAGGACATTCAGCTTAGAATGGAAAAGGAACGTGTCTCTGAAGCCCAAGGGCTTGCAAAAACATCTGCCCTGGAGGCAGAGGCGCTTCGTGAGCGCGTGAAAGAGCTGGAGCGAAACCTTGCGCACTCGAGTGACTCCCAGGCGTCCGAAGTGAAACCGGCATTGCCCGTCCTGAGGCCCGAGATGGAACCAATCATCAAGATGCTCACGACAAAGGCCGAGGCTATGAGTGGTCCACTAGAGAGTCTGCGAGAACGACACAACAAGCTATTGGAGGAACACATGAGCTTAAAGCTCAAGGCGAGTGAGCTCGAAGCTGAAGTAGAGTCACTCACTTTGTCCGGGAGCCATAGACTTGGTACACAGCAACGCCGTCCGCCGCCAAGGAGAATTCAGACTACCAGCATGTCAATTGCAGCACCAGACAAACATTCAATATCCGAACTGGCTGCACCATCCGTCTCGATCACACCTGCCTATGGCAACGTCGCAAACGTGGACGTCCTAACTCATGGTCTCCGACGGCCTGTAGAGAACCCTGCGGAATCAGAAGACAAGGAGGAGTCGGGCCTACTGACGACCAACACGCTGGAACAGTTCAAGGACACAATAGGGGCTAAGTCGAGCGCATCTTCGCGTAGCACATCGAGTACAAAGAAGGAAAACAAGGACAAGACCATTCTGGGAGGTCGGTTCCGTTGGTGATGATGATAATGAAGAGTTGTCGGTGAATTATTCGAGCGGTGGTTCGATCTACGTTGTTTGTTTGTATATATTGTATTCTAAGAATATAATACAGGAAGGAAGGAACAAGGATGTCCTTGGAAGATGTAAATTGAGTCAGTCGGTCTGACCTCCGCAGCACATGGCATGACAACCTTGGAAGTGTTTACAAGTGTTTTCCAAGTGCTTTGTTACATGCTCCCAATGTTGGAAGGCAACAAGTCTCCACTTTTGGGTGCTTTGTGAGGTCGAAGTAATTTTAGCCGGCATGCCTTTTCACTTTGCTTGCATGGTTGTTCACGTTGTCCACTTGCAAAGGAACACTATCAGCAGGCCTAGGATAGATAGGTAGGGTATCTTTGCAATGTGGCACAAACCACGTTGCGATCGTGCGGCACAATTTGCAAGAAAAGTACGACACGTTTCCTCACGTGTCTTGTATATGCATCACATACGTACACTTGTACGTGTACATATGTTAATACTTGTACCTATACGTACGTTGATACTTGACACAATCATGAATCAATTCATCAAGAACAACTTCATTCGACCTTGAGCGCGTATGATAGCTGCCTTATCGTTCCCTGTCTTTTGTCCAACGAAGACTTGCGTGCTTATACACATCTACAGCGAATGCACTTATAGCTTGTAGATAAGTTCAGATCGTCAGGCTTGCGTGATACGTCTGTCGGAGTTAATCACAAGTGACGGAATCAGTTGTGATCTGTTAGTTTGATTATCAGTATCTGTGATTTTCTTCTCAGATTTCACCTCTTCCAAGGTTGTCACACACGCACGTCCGGAGCCTGGTATGATCGGCAGCACGCGCTGTCCCCTTTGCAAACGATGCGCATATGCATGCGGAAAAAATGACAGGCATGACCGAGGTATGGATGGGTATTCACAACCCACAAGTAAAGCTCATCAGACTTCTGGCCGCCATGGAGTTGTAATGGCAATCGGAAAGAGCAATAGCTTGCACTCTTCCGTGGAATGCGCGGGTCTCTTTCGACTTCTGAGACAGACGACGAATCGGGCCCTCGTGTGAACAAAGTGCGGAAGAACGTCACTCCTTTCAAAACGACTGCTGGAGCGGATACACACGTACAGACACACAAAGCTACCACGAGACCATGACAGCTTCCATCGGTATTCGTGAGCTTGATGACATGTCAGAAGGATGTTCAGCAGACCAAGAAGAAGCCTTGTGTCTCGTCCGCACCTCATTGAACAAGTCGTGCGAATGACGAATAAGCGAGAGGGAAGGAAGAAGGGGGAAAGAGGGGCGAGCACGGAGATGGGCAAGCCACAGCACGCGTCTGGAAGAAAAGAGAGTCTGTCGTGGAGAGGCAGAGAGAGGGAGACGCGGGAGCAGACGGTGGCAGACCTAAATGGAGCAGATGAGGCAGATGAGCCACTCTCAGGGAAGAGAACGAAGGGAAGAACGGTCGAGCGCATTCGGGGGATCCGTGTCTCTTCTCGATCAAGAAGCTCGAGCGAGTGGCGCAAGACACACAAATTGGGCATCTTCATACACACTTCCGCGCGCCCACACGCACGCTCGCACGCACGCAACGCACCCACACCCACAGACTCTCTCACACACAGCAGCACGCGCTACGTTCTGCCCGCCCGGCTGACCAGACCAGCCAACCGCGCCCAGACCAGCTGCACCAGGCTGCTACTGGAAATGTTACAACACTCTGACCCTCCCTTCCCCGTCACGTCTGGCCTTTGCGTCTCCATCCTTTATCGCCCATACCCCTCCCATCCCCATGTCTGCCCATATTGTGGTTGAGTCTTCTTCCTTCTCACACCTTTGCATCGCGATCGCTTGCTGTGGGAACTGGCATCTGTTCTGCTAGAGCTCAATCAAACGCATAATTTCCCAGACCTTTGCATAGGAACACCAGCCACATGATCTGCTGAGTGCTATATTTTATTCTCTGTCACGAAGAGAACCATCTGAATTGTTGAGCTCGTTGCAAAACATCACATACGACAGTATCTATGGACGACCTCATCCAGCCAGAGGTGGTCATCGTCGGAGGAATATCTGCCAGGATCAATGCAGATCGAGCAGGTTCGAGAGAGCACGAGCTTTCCTCTTTTAGCGCTTTCTCGTTCGACGCGAGCTCGAACCGACATTCTTTCCTCTCGATGCATTCTGCGAGTCGTTCTGATGCGCATAACCATCATACTCAACATCAACCACATAACTCTCGCGATGCTCGGTCAATTTCCTCTTTTGGTGGGTCAGCATCTCGTCGAGGCAGCTCGCCGTCTGTGGTTGGTCGACTCTCTACGACAACCGATAATGGCTCAAGGGTGGACATGACGAAACTGAAGGCAGACCGGGCACAAGCGAAGCGCGACCTGAAGGAAAAGACTGCTGCTCTCAAGGCGCTCGAAAAGTCCAACAAGAAGACGTCTCCGGCTTCCTCGAAAACAGATCTCAACAGCGAAGGTGCATCCGAGATGTCCTTCTCGGACTTTATGCTTCAGGGTCCGGTGTCTCCTGCTCCTTCTCCGACAAAGGAACAGCTCAAGCAAGAAAAGCTCGACTTGAAGGCCCACGCAAAAGCACTCAAGGAGGAGGAGAAGCTGGCAAAGCACAGAGCCGCGGTCGAGGCTCGTAATGCAAAGATTGATGCTCATGATCGTGCGGTCCGCGAGAAAGCTGCTCAGAAAGCGGCACAAAAGCAGGCCAAGATGGAGGCTGCTACTAGGGCGTGGAACGCCCAGGCTCGTGCCGATAGTGTCAGACTTTGGGAACCACGAGGCACGGACACTCTCTTGGCAAAGGCGCACGCACTGAGGGTATAACCATGATGCGATTTCGGAAGATGGTCCCGAATGTCGATTTTGACACTACGAGATTTAACAATCTTCTCGAGGATTTCTTTCTCTTTCTTCCAGCGATTGGCAAGCTTTCTTAAATTTTTTGGTTTTTGTTTTCTACCTTCGCACACGATTACAATGACGAGGATGACGAGAATGACACATGGCGACAGTTGAGCGCGATGAACGGCGGGGAAGCCAAGCATCTAGTGGTTCCAATTGTACATTTATAAAGAAGAAATTGCACGATTTAGAGTAAATGAACAAGTCCGTCTGATTGCTCACCCTGTTTGCTTCATGAGCGATGTGATTTCTGATCCGGAATGCTTGAGTGAGCCATAATCTCATGATACTGTAGGTTGTACGCATATTCGATGATGATCTGACACAACGCTCGAAATTGTGGTAACAAGAAAAAGTCACTCTATTAATGAATCTAATGTGTCTTTTTCGACGCCAAACTGCAAACAAGACAAGTCTGTAGAAAGATAACAAAAAAACGTGTCCCTCGGCTTGGGACTGCTGGTCGACAAACACTTGAACGACGAACACTCGATGTCACGTCATCCAACCATAGGCACAGATTCAATCTGCATGAAGACTGCGGGTTCCATTCACCATCGGCCCCGGCCACGACCACCACCTCGACCTCCACGGTATCCGCCAGAGCTTCGACCGCCGCCGCCAGAGTATCGGCCCATTTCCTGAAGTTCCTCCGGGATATGTTGATTGGCTTCCTTCAGAACGGTGATGAGATCTCGTGCACTCTTGGAGTTTTCCGTGGTGAAGAGCGTGATGGCCGTTCCAGAGGCACCGGCTCGACCGGTTCGTCCGATGCGGTGCACGTAGTCTTCCGTGTTGTTGGGGAAGTCGTAGTTGAGGACATGCGTAATGTTCTTCACATCTAGTCACAGTTAGCATGAAAAAAACAGGCTCCGAGCATTCATCGGGGACTAAAAAAAGTCCCCCAAGTAGAAGTGACTGTGTCTCGACAAAGAGTCAAAAGGCAGCGCGCAGCAAGAACGAATTGGGCAAGACAAGCATGTAGACGAACGACGAGCCGAAATCTCGAGCCCGAGATTCGAGATTGGCTCCCACTTCCTGTGATCCGAAACTTTACCTCCGTGTGACAAGCACATCACACACGCGCACACCGCAATGTGTGTCGTGTCTACGAGGAGAGGGTTAGTTTCTTCAGACTTTTGCTTGACAGCGAGAGCCTTTGGGATGCGTGTTCGTCAAAGAGACTTGCTTTGCACCGCCTGGAGAGCTGCGCAAGCTATGACAATATTCGCCCCGGAAAGGACAAATTACGAGACGCGGTGCCGCAGTTATTAGCAAGATAGCTGCAGCATTGCGAAGCACAAAACACTTGGAAAATTTGATGGGGAAGACTTACCGATACCTCGAGATGCCACGTCAGTGGCGACCATGATGGGTGATTTTCCAGTTTTGAATTCGTTTAGAACCCAGTCACGTTCAGATTGGGCCTTGTCACCGTGTATCGCAAGTGCAGGCCAGCCATCCTGTCGTAGATACTTAGTAATCTCGTCGGCGACTCGCTTTGTTCCTGTAAAGATGAGGATTTTGTTGTTCTTATCCTCCATAGACTTCTCGAGATGCTTAATCATCTTGCCGCGTTTGTCATACTCGTTAACGACTTCGACGACTTGAGTGATCGTGTGTGATGCGGAGAGCTCTGTCGAACCAACCTGTACCTGTATGAAATCGTGCAGGAAATCGTTTGCGAGTCTTTGAATCTCCCTGGGCCAAGTCGCCGACCATAAAAGTGTTTGACGATCCGGTCTAATTTGTTCTACAATTTTTCGAATTTGAGGTTCGAAACCCATGTCCAGCATGCGATCAGCCTCATCTAGGACTAGATATGTGACACGACGAAGATTGGTCTTGCCCGATTCCAGCATATCGATCAGACGACCAGGCGTGGCGATACATATTTCAACACCACGTGAGAGGTCTCTGATCTGTTGTCCTTTCGGTACACCTCCGTAGACGCAGGTATTCCTAATTCGTGAAGATTGTCCAAATTTGGTGCACTCGACTTGAATCTGCACCGCGAGCTCTCGTGTAGGCGCGAGTACTAGAACGATCGGTCCATCTCCAGGAGCGAGCAGTGGTTGTGCATTGATGTGAACAATGGCAGGTAAACAGAATGATATGGTCTTTCCAGACCCAGTAGCAGAGATACCCACCATGTCTCTTCCAGAAAGAGCCATAGGCCAACCCTGTGACTGAATTGAGGTCGGTGCACTGAACCCGAGCGCCTTGACCTCATTAAGTACGTATGTAGGAAATCCTGCCTCATCGAATGTGGTAACCGGCTTAGGAATCGCGGTTCCAGTGACAGTCACATCCTTCGCTCGTCGCCATTCCTGGATTTCTTGCTCACTGCGAGCTGTGACGTCGGCATTCTCGCGGTAGAAGTTTTTCTGGAAAGGAGTCATGGACGCGGCATCCCAAGTTGGCTTTCTCAGATTGTCTCCAAGAGCACCCATTCGGTCGCCAGATTGTCCGTAACCACCGCCTCCTCCGAAACCACCACCTCCATATCCTCCGCTAGGAGCGCCGCCGCCGTAGCCCCCTGAGCTGCCGCCGTAACCACCCGAGTTGCCTCCATAACCACCGGAGCTACCGCCGTAACCACCAGAGTTACCACCATAACCGCCTGATGTATTAGTTTCGCTTCCTGAAGAGTCGCGCGAATGCGTACCTCCTCGAGAGCCGCCCCCATATCCACCGCCGTATCCGCCACCTCCTCCGTATGAGCCACCGCCGTTAGAATATCCACCGTAACTCATTGTATAGTAGTATAAGTCAGTGCAGACCAAGTGTATGAGGAGGGTGAAGGAAGAATTTATGCGCACGCCCAGGTTGACATAAAATTCGTTTCAGAACGAAAAAGGTCGGAGGAGCTCTCATATAAAAGATCACCAAAGTGGCGTCAGTGCTCAGACTGGTGAGAAGAGAGGAAACTCGATCTGGATAGCTTGCAATTGCAATTGCTACGTAGTCGCAGGGCTATATATGATTAACTCTTCATATCAAGGATTGATTAGCATAAGCCGGGGTCTTTGACTCATCAGTATTAAGTGTTGCCTACATATGAAGTTTAAATGCTATCGCTATGCTGAATGGTCCTTTTCCGCTTTATACAATTCCATGGCATTTGCTTGTGAAGTGATCATGAACTTCGTGCCAATCTATGAAAGAAGTGCAGTGACAACGCCAGCAGCAACAGTCTCTCCTTCACGACGTAGAATAACGCGTCCTAGATCTTTATTGTCGGAGAACACCTCGAGTGGCAAAACACCATTTGCCAATTCAATAGTCGCCCGAGCTTGACAACCACCAAGAACATGTCGGGACAACTTGAAGCCGCCATTCGCTTTGTCCACAATTTGGATCTTTTTGATGACTGCAGCTATGTCTGCGCGACCCCTGTGCAACACAACTGATGACCCACTTAACAGCGGGCGTCTCATCTGGAACGTCACCATCTGTGTCTCG
Source organism: Taphrina communis (assembly GCA_005281525.1). Taxonomy (NCBI): domain Eukaryota; kingdom Fungi; phylum Ascomycota; class Taphrinomycetes; order Taphrinales; family Taphrinaceae; genus Taphrina; species Taphrina communis. Next base: position 610,787 of record RHGI01000001.1, on the reverse strand, counting down.
AACAAACGTGCGTTATGGACAAGCTCTGTTGGATGACATAGGACATCACCAATTCTGAGATGCACAGGATCAATTTCAGACAGCGTTATCGTTATATTGTCACCCGCGAATGCCTGTTCTACACTGTCTCCTGCAATCAAGCTCTTAAGGACTGCTCTCTCGCCGCTTGGCATGCAGGCAACAGTGTCGTTAATCTGTAACTCCCCGGACGAGATTCTGCCAATAACTGTTACGTTGCTCGAATTGAGTGAGGCCTGGATGTCGGAAATGATCATTCGGAATGGTCCATTCTCATCACGAGTATTCACTGGCATAGACAACATCTCGTGCACTAAAGACCTGCCGGAGTACCAGTTTGCGACATCCTCAGAACTCTTAGTAGCCACATTCGCACCAGTGAGACCACTACATGGCACAAATGCTAAGTCATTCAAGTCGAAGCCGGAATGTGTGAGAAATGTAGAAAGCTGGACCTTGATGTCCTTGAATCGCTCTTGCGACCATTGGACGTTGTCCAACTTGTTGATCGCAATAATGATTCTGTTTATGCCCAGAGACCGTAACAAGATGGCATGCTCTTTAGTCTGGCCAGTGGCGTCGAAGCCAGATTCGAAAGCACCACGAGAGCCATCAATGACAAGCACTGCGAAATCTGCCTGAGAGGCTCCCGCAATCATGTTCGGCACGAAATCTTTGTGTCCTGGTGCATCGAGTATTGTGAAAGTTGTATTTCCGAGTTCAAATGTGTTTGTTGCGACATCAATTGTCACACCGCGTTCTCTCTCTTCGACACTGCTATCCATAGCCCAGGCAAATGCGAAAGATGACTTTTGAAGTTTACTGCTCTCAGTTCGTAACTTCTGCATAGAACGTTCATCAATATTGCCCAGGTCGTAAAGGAGCCTGCCAAATAGCGTCGATTTGCCTGCATCTACGTGGCCAACAACCACAAAAGAGGCATACTGCCGCGCATTGCCCTTAAATGTTCGACCTGTTCTTGCTTTATTCGCGACCTTTAGGACCTTCTTCTCGGTATCCTGTGCTAGGCTTGATTCAACTGTCATGACCTTCTGATTTGCTGGAGCATCCTGGGAGAGACCTAGCTCATTAACAAGGCTTTCGCAGCGAAGCTGCTTTTACCTGCCTTTGCTGGCCGCTTGTGCCCTCTGTACCTTGTCATCAGGACTCGGACCCGAGAAAGCCTCTTGAGCCTGTGGGATAGATTTAGCTGAACTACCTGTAAAGCACGAAAAATCCTGGTCAGCAAAATATCTACATGTGCCTGAAGTTCCGTGTGCACCAACGACAGTCAGCGCATATTCCGACGGCGCTGCCAAGAGCACGTCCTGCAGGCCTTCAATGATCTCGTCGGTTTTTGCCATCTGTTGATCAGACAGGTCTTTGCGACTCTCAGCTACTGGTGAATTTTCTATTGCACCGCGGCCTTCTGTTGCATCTGATGATGATTGATGAACTTGATGTCCCCTTGTGGAAAATGGCGACGATTGCTCCGCGAGCGATACATTCTTCTTCTGACTTGCAGGAATTGCTGCTGCGTGCTTCTTGGCCTCGGCTTTGGCTTGAGCAAGTTGCTGAAGTTTCGACAACTTCTTAGGAGCTTTCATTGCATTGTCTGACGTTGTCGGAGGTGCAGATGACAACCCTTCTCGATTTCGTCCCAACTGTGCGGGAATTTGCCCAACTTCGCATGATGCACTAGGATTCGAAACTTCAGGCTCAGGAGATGATGACATACCTGGAATTTGGGAAACTTTCGTCTTGTTCACCTTTTCTTGTCTCTTACTCTTTTGATCTGCATAGCCATGTCAATGGCAGCGACTAGAACATGACAAACCATGACTCACCAAGTAGATAGTTTGTGGATTTCTCCACATCAAAGTAGTAATACCACGCGGCATCTTTGATTTCTTGGATGGAGAAGTTGCCTCCCAGCAATTGAGTAATTTGTTCTATAGCAGCGTCCAGCTTATCACTTTCTTCCGGGGACATCGAATCAGCTCCAGCCTCATCGTCAAGGAGCTCATCATAATCCAGATTCCGGACGTTACGATGCCTTGACATTGCTCAAGTTCCTCGTACGTCTGTGATATCGTGCAACAAATTGAGATGGAATCTCTAGTTACGAGTGTGGGACATTGTAGCCTTTGAGACAGGACGCCTCGAGCTAGAGAATTGTTCCTGAGCCTGTTTTGCGTCGAGAATTGTGGTCAAACATATATCGCATGACGGCATCGAGCCTAAAGTAGGTATTGCTTGACAGTTGAACTCAGAATTACTTGTGCGACACCACCATGGCAAAATGTCGGATATTAGCGCTCAGCACAACCCCACTAACATTCTTGGAGATCGAGACAACTCCAGCTGAACAAGCTCAAGCTCGAGGTCAAGGAGCGACACATTCTGTCCTGGATTGCAAAGAGCTTGCGCTCTTGCACATGAGCTACAAACGCAATCTACTACGTGCTGCACGCACATAGGCAAGTGCTCACACAGAGCGCTCGCATGTGTTGATGGCAGAATGGCAGGAGGTAATATCGAAATGACAGGCACAAGATACGCCCATTAATTCCTCCAGCTATGCGTCCAGCAGGATTTATCCAGGGCGCCACATGAAAAGGCAGTACCTTACTCGACCGTCGCGTTCGATCCGGATGAGGAACTCGTCTGGACTGGTACGGAACATGTAGGAAACAATGACTTGTAGATGTACATTACTGACGTTGCATTCAGGGCTGGTTGTGCTCATACTACAGTACACAGTTACAGAAGTACACTTGCTTCAGAGCTCATAGAGATGCTGTCCTTCAAATACTCTTCACGAAACAAATAGTGCTCAGCTTGAGTAAATTCTCCCTGAGAGCGACGACTCGTACTGGTCTCGTGGTCTGGACGATAGACGACGTGGAACTGCAAAATGCAACGTGCATGGCGATCCACCCTCGGAGTTCACATGATTTCATAGTCGCTGGGATTAAGCGTGGCATGGCGATCATCAACTTAGAGAAAGGCACTATCACCGAATTTTTGGACAACAATTGCGAGGATGTCATCATAATGCGCAGTTTGAGACATGCCCGGACCATAGTTTGTGGAACAGCTCATGGCGAAGTGCGTATTCACGACTGTATGGATGCTAATTGTCCTCCCACCCAACGCATGCAGGCTCACTCTGGATCCCTGGCGGATTTAATAATATGCGGAGCTTCTGTCCTAACTTGTGGCTACCAATTACGATATGGAAATTACAGTTTAGAGTCGATGGTTCGTGTCTTCGACCTCAAGACTCTCCGGCCACTCATTCCGATACAATTCGGTGCTGGTCCTGCATTTTTGAAATCCCATCCGAAAATGACTACTTCTGCATTGATGCTTTCGCAGTCTGGGCAACTGCAGACCATAGACGTAGGCAATCCAGCTGATATCCACCTGAGACAACTTACATCAATGTCATTCTTAACAGCGTTCGAGATCTCTTCATCAGGTGATGCACTGATCTACAGTGATGCAGAGAACAACCTTCATTTGTGGACTGTTGCCCACAATGCTGAGCCGCGTTTCAGTAATCTTCCGGGGCAGACTACATTCGCTGATTACGTGAGCGAGGTCCCAGACTTTGATCCTACCAACGATCCATTGCATGTAATCGGCATGCCATACTACGGCACTGAACTGCTTTCTTCCTGGCCCGCGAACATGGTGTTTGAAGTCGGACGTCTACCTGCTAAAGTTGATGCTGATATCCTTTCTAATATGAAGGTTATTGATGGCGTGGGCTATGCACCATTTCACAAACGCCGCAGGCGCAACCTTGCGGAAGAAAAATCTGGCACGAGCAACGCCCTGGACATTCCTCGATTCAGATCGGAGAAGGCCAAAGCACTAGCTGCCGGTGATGCGAAGGGAGGACTCGTGGACAACATATTTGAGGATATGGGCAAAATGAGTATAGGGACGATGCACATTCCCAACTACTATCGTAGAATGGAGATCAAGTACTCGAGGTTCGGAATAGAGGACTTCGACTTCGACTTCTTCAATAACACGACATTCTCTGGACTTGAAACCAGCGTGTCCAACTCTTATTGTAACTCCCTCTTACAATTGTACAATTACTGTCGGCCGATATGCCGCATAGCTCAAGTGCATGCCACGTCCTCATGCCTGAAGGAGAATTGTTTATTGTGCGAAACAGGCTACGTTTTCAGTATGTTGACCGATGCTAAAGGTCAAAATTGTCAAGCAAGTAATTTTCTGCGAACACTTTCTTCGAATCGTGAGGCGAATGATCTCGGCCTCGTCCTTCCCGACGGTATAACAACGCCTCCCATACCATGGGCAAGTTTGACTCAGTCGTTCAACCGCTTCCTCCTGGAGACGTTGACGAGGGAGGCCCTTTCCACATCGGGTTCAGGTGAAAGCGAGTCTCTAGCTCGAGGCTCGGCTCTAGACTCAGTCGCAGGAATCTACTCGAAGGTCGTCTCAAAGTGCTCTTGTGGCTTCGAAACAATCAAGCCGGAGGTGAGCGTGGTGACAGACTTGCTTTACACGAGGCCAGTCGTTTCACGAAAAGATAATCAGACCACGCAATTCTCGACAATCCTTCGTACAAGCATACATCGTGAAGGCCCAGTCAGAGGCTGGTGTCAAGCTTGTCGTCAATACCAACCTGCAGGTATACGAAGACTTGTTCACAGCTTGCCAGCAGTCATCAATGTCAATGCTATGGTCCAAAACCCGGAGCAATGGAGACATTGGACTGGCCGATCGTGGCCGCCCTCTAGAATCGGGTTGACGCTGACGTCTGGCAAAATACAAGTTTTGCAAGGTCGAGATCTGGACAAGAGGATGACCGATGCTAGGGTTCAGCACTATATCTTGCGAGGCACTGTGAATGAGATCCGGTTCGACCAAGATGAGGCGCATATGGTCACCTTTATTCGAGCCGGCCATACGGAGGATGCCCCTTGGCTGTTGTTCAATGATTTTCTGGTCAAGGAGGTGTCCATGGAAGAGGCTATGACATACCCTGGACCATGGAAAGTCCCTGCCGTCCTGAGCTACGAACGTGTCCACGAAGCCGTGCCGAAGACGTCGGCTGCTGCCGACACACCTATCGATATGTCTATCGTCTATCGTGATCATTCTCTCATCAAAAACGCGCTGGAAGCCGCAGATTTTCAACCTCTGGACATGAAAGAGAAAATGAGTGCTGGAACACTGGTGGCTATTGATGCGGAATTTGTCGCATTGCAGCAAGAAGAGATTGAGGTTCGAAGTGATGGTACCAAACACATCATACAACCGAGCCGGTTGTCTCTAGCACGCGTTTCGGTCCTACGTGGAGAGGGTCGACATGCAGGAAAACCTTTTATTGACGACTACATTGTGACGACACAACCCATCGTCAATTATCTGACTGAATTCTCGGGTATTCACGAAGGAGACCTCGATGCTGCAAGGTCATCACGTCATCTGATACCATTGAAGCACGCTTATAAGAAGCTATATGTTCTCGTTCGCTCCGGGTGCGTATTCATTGGTCACGGATTGCGCAGTGATTTCCGAATCATCAACATGAATCTACCAAAGGAGCAAGTTATCGACACAGTGGAGTTGTTCTATCTGCCAGAAAGACAACGAAAACTCTCACTGAAGTTTCTGTCCTGGTACTTCCTGGAAGAACAAATTCAACAGACCGAGCACGACTCCATCGAGGATGCGCGCACAGCGCTGTTCTTATATCAGAAATACCTCGAATTCCAGAAGGACGGCACCTTCGACCAAAGGCTACAAGAAGTGTATGAAGCAGGTCGTGCACTGAATTTCAAGGTACCCCAGTAGTCTTAAACTTCATGTCTCACCAAGCCAGGCCAGGCTAGAAAATATTATGAGCATAGAAAACAAAAACACTTGGAAAATATATCAGACTCTTGCCTAGTGATTGATGTGCTTGAGGTTGCCATATACCGGTATATGCGTGGTCCATCTCTACATACAGTGCGGCCTAAGGCTTTCCCGTAAATGTCTCGCTACAAAGTGATGATGTGCTACCCCACAATGCGACGATTTCTGGACGACTTTGTGGTCGGCTTCTCCGCAAGTGGCAGTTTGTCGCTTGTAACTTTTGCGCAGGTTGCGATGCACATGCATGTAGACATCCTCTATGCTGACAAGACTTGCACATCTTTACGACAGAAAACACGACATTTCACAGCTTATCCGACATCAATAGATTCAGCATGACGACGACGGGGGGTCGAAAGACCGTCTTGATCACGGGATGCAGTGATGGCGGCATCGGTCAGACATTGGCGGAGGAATTCGTCAAGTCGGGATGTCACGTCTTCGCGACGGCCCGGGACGTCTCGAAAATGTCGGCCTTGAAGGATCTGAAGGACTTGACTTTGATACCGCTGGACGTGTGTTCGACTGCCTCGATCGCGGCGTGTCGTGATCGGGTCGAGCGGGAAACTGGCGGGAAACTGGACGTCTTGGTGAATAATGCGGGGATATCGTACACCACTGCGGCGGTGGAGATGGACGTGGACGTGTGTCGGGAGGTATTTGAGGCGAACGTCTTTGCGGTGATGGAGATGAATAAGCAGTTTACGAGGATGCTGATCGCCGCGCGCGGCACTATCCTATCTACCGGGTCCATCGCGGGCATCATGCCTAACCCTTTTGGCGGCGTCTACCACACCAGCAAGGCCGCGCTGCACATGTACCTCGACTGCCTGCGCCTCGAACTCGAGCCCTTTGGCGTGCACGTCGTGACCGCCGTCACCGGTGGTGTGCAGAGCAATATCGCGCAAAACGGCGCATCGCGCTTCAAGATCCCCGAGGACTCGCTCTATAAGCCCATCGAGGCGGACATGCGCAGCAGACTCAATGCCTCGCAGGACGCCGGGACCTGTTCGAGGGATGTGTATGCGAAAGCCGTCGTCAGCCAGACCCTCAGGACCTCCCCGCCGCCCCGTATCTGGATGGGCAAGTTCTCCACCCTCATTTGGCTACTGAACTCCTTTGCCCCATACTGGGTCATGGCCGCCATCATGAGTAAGCGATTCGGCATGGACAAATTGAAGGCCATGATCAATCGGAGATGAGAAGCATGTATGTAGCAAGCGGGTCTAGGTCTTTAGTGGCACGAAAAAGTTGTTGCGAGTCTTGCCTCCCTGTAGCTCTGCCTTTTTGTAGCTTTGGTCAGGAATAATTTCGGCCACTCTCTTGAATAGCCAGTAAGCAATTTTATCGGTAATCTTTTCCCTGATTGTCTCGAAACCGAGTGTCTGAAACATACGCAGTAGCAGTGCTTTGTCCATGTACCGAGAGTTGTTAATGCATGGGGCAGGCATGACGAAAAATAACCACCTCGTCGCCTCATCGTCCGAAATTGGCAAAAACTTGGTCAGGTGTTTCAGAAAGTCTGATCGCCGGATGAGAGGCACAAAGTTGAGGACCAAGGAGCAACTGATGCCCTCGAATTGGTGCAGATCGGTCTCTGGATCTGGTCGATCTAGGAAATCCTGCTGCAGAATGGCAGGCTCCTGTGAATGCAGATCGATCCGACTCACTTGCAGTCTGGGGAAGCGTGATATATAGTTGTCAGTGCTGAGACTGCCAATCTCCAGGACCCTGGCTTTTCCTACTGCAGGCCACTTGATGTCCAGATCAGGAGATTTCAACCACTCCACCAGGACCTTGGATGAGTCCCCGCCCCGTCTCTTGTCTTGACCACGGATGGATGCCTTTTGATACGTCTCGAGACCGCCCAAATCTTCCAATTGACTTTGCAAATCGGCCTGCTGTGATGTGTCGCCCTGCGTGATGGCACGAGAGAGGGCAGTCTGCAGGGTGTGAAACTTGCGAATGAGGCTGGGGCCATGCTGACTCTCCTTTGGCAGCTTGTCAAGTCGTGTGATCGGCTGTCTGGACTTTTTCTTCTTGGTCTTTGGCATCGTGGACAGCCAAAGATCGGTTCAATCAAATATGTCAATTCCCTGAAACTTCTTCAATCCCTTCAAGAGATGTCCGATTCGGCCTTATGACCTGGCGAAGGATGACGTGACGTGACAACTAGGGATGAAACTCCAGGATGATCGTCACGAGACGTGGGGAGCAGGATGCACAACGAATCCCATGCCAATCATGGAAAATCCCATCCTATCACGACAATGAGATCTTCACTAGAACCCTCAACCATGCGAGATCTCCAACCAGATGACTCTGCCGCAGCATACTTTACCGCATCCAGGCTATCCCCAGGATGCGATGACTTGCTGATAGACACGGAGTCAGCACGGAAAGAGGAAAGGACCGGCCGAATCAAACTCGGGATTCCCGGTCACGCTGAATCGGGAAACCGCGATGCAGGCGCGGATCTACCGAGCAGCGCCCATCTGTACAAAAAAGGAGAGTTTCGGTCATCTCGAGGATAGACGATCCATCTGCTTCATTATCTCCTTCTCATCTTATAGAGTCCTATCTTTGCCAAGGACACTCTCACTGACCTCGAGATCTTGAATAAAGTTCGCTGACAGACATCTGCAGGGCCACGAAACCTCACAGGCTTGACATTGTGACAGGCTTAACTCAAGTCTATCTATCACACTCAGATCGATCGGAGTCTATCGCATCGATCAGATCTGATACAGAATGGTCAATACGCAAGGACCGCCCACAAGCTCAATCTTCAAGAATGTGCCTGCAACTCCCCCGGATCCGATCTTCGAGCTCACCATGCGATACAATATAGATGACAACACAAACAAGGTCAATCTAGGAGCCGGAGCTTATCGTGACGACAACGCCCAGCCATGGATCCTCTCCTCCGTGCTGGCGGCCAAGAATAAGATTGCAAATGATCCCTACGACAACCACGAGTACCCTCCAATTGCAGGCAGACCCAAGTTCAGGGCATTGGCAGCCAAGTGCATCTTTGGCGCTGATTCACCTGCTATCCTGGAGGCTCGTGTAGCCTCCAACCAGACCATCAGCGGCACTGGCGCGAACCATCTCGCGGGACTCTTCCTCAGGACCTTTCATCCACAGGCCAACCTCTACCTCTCCTCGCCGACCTGGACCAACCACCACGCACTCTATCAAAGCGTGGGTTTCACACATGCCAAGGATTATCCCTACTGGGATGCCGATCAGAAGAAGCTCGACATCGAAGGTATGCTCGGCTGCATGAGATCCGCACCAGAGGGCTCCATCTTTCTGTTGCACGCTTGTGCACACAACCCGACGGGCGTGGACCCAACTCCAGAGCAGTGGGCGCTGATTGCCAATGTCATGGAGGAGAAGAGGCACATTCCAGTATTCGATTCTGCCTATCAAGGGTTCGCGTCTGGCAACCTCGACAAGGATGCCTACGCCGTACGTCTCTTTGTCGAGCGGGGCTTCGAGCTCCTAGTCTGCCAATCCTTCTCGAAGAACCTGGGCATCTACGCCGAACGTGCCGGAGCACTGCACATCGTCACCCGTGACTCTGTTAGTGCCTCTTGCGTCGCCTCGCAATTGGCCGACTTGACGAGGAGCGAGATCAGCTGCACGCCGGCGTACGGCGCCAAGATTGCCGAAGAGGTCCTGTCCGACGACGCCCTCTACGCACAGTGGAGAGATCACGACCTGCCGTTGATGGCTGGCCGCATCATTGAGATGCGACAGGCGTTGCACAGGCTTTTGATCGAGCTCGAGACCCCCGGCAATTGGGACCACATTGTGTCGCAGATCGGCATGTTCTCGTACACGGGCTTGACGCCGAAGCAGTGTCAGGTATTGATTGCAGAGCACTCCGTGTACCTAGCCAGCAATGGCAGGATTTCCATCAGTGGGTTGAACACCCACAATGTAGCATACTTTGCCCGCGCCATGGACAAAGTTGTACGAACCGTCCAATGATCAATCTCATATATGCTTTCACGAAAGCGCTTGTAGCGATCATAGACGATAGATTTGCATAACACTTACTTCGAAGAGGTCTAGTGATGCTCGGCTCATGTGTATGACTTCCCGTTGACTACCTCCTCATGCCCAAGTCTTTCAAGCCAGTCATATGAGTGTTGGTGACTTTGGACAGCTTCTTGCTAGGTTTCTTTTGTTTCGTATCACTCTTGGCTTGTCGATATATGGCAGTTGCAGGGTCAACACTGGTGGGCTTCAGCCCTAGACTTTGCAATTCTCGTGGCAGTTGATCACGTCCCGGCACGACCACTTTTCTGAATATGTCCACGAACTCCTGATCAATGTGCGGAGCATATTCAATGTTGGACTTCCAGACTGTCCTTGGCCGATCGTCCTTTTTCTGTCGTATCAGCAGTATTTTGCCTTCTTTCTCGAGTCTGTCTAGTTCCTCGATACAATTTGGCCATCCTTCACGAAGATCCTTGACTGAAAGTCCAGTGCAAATCTTTTGCGCCTCGAGCAGTGCAAGCAATTGTGGTGCTGAACGAACATTATAGACTGGACGAAATGAGTAAGTGTCTGTTTGCGAGTCGTAATGTATCCTCTCGTTCTTTCGCAAGATATGTATCAAACTTGCTGGAAGCGGACCTCCAAGCGACAAATAACCTTCCAATTCCTTAGATGTCTTGCCTGCCGAATTGCCATCTCTTTTCAGGTATTGCATAGCATAATGCATGTTTGTGATGACTTCCTGGCCAGAACTGAGCGCATCTGGTTGTGAATATATCGGACGCACAATCTCGATCTTCGTCTTCTTCTTCGCTGGTTCCTCGTCACTCAAGTCAATGGGTTCTGGCTTT